>OX637533.1:51193194-51495694 GCA_951800035.1 Linnaemya tessellans | reverse complement strand
GTTAAAAACCTCTTATCTTATGCATATACTTCCGAAAACCATCTGAGAATTCACAACTTGTAAATTACAAACTATTTTCAAAAATAACAACAAATGGTTTTCGGAAGTATATGCATAAGATAAGAGGTTTTTAACTTTTCAAAACTGTGGCAACAAGTATTTTTGCCATGAATAAAATACAAAAAGCAAAAATTAGCCCGTATGAACTAGTATTCATGTACAACAAAAGCAAAATTATGTATATATGTACATTAGGGTGGCACTTATTTTGAAAAATGTCGAATTTTGAGAACTGCACCCCCCTATTTTGTTACGTTTGGTCTAATATATAGGCCGTAAAAATTTGAGTCAAATTGGATAATTCTAGACCGCGGCGCACAGAGGTTAAAGTTCAAATTTTGAGAAATTTGCGTTTTCTAAGCAAACGTGTGTAGCTTTCGTTAATATTTTCACGAATATTTTAATGAAATACAGACAATTAATAGACTATTACTTAATCTTCATTAATATATATTTTTTTACACAAAATCGTTAGCCCATTTTAGACCTGGGTAAAAAATTACCCATTTTATAAAAAATTTTATGTGAATTTTCAACTTAATATTAATAAGTAATCCTTTCATTATAACATTTTGCTACGTGCGTTATAAATATTAAAAAAATTAAGATAGAATATAAGTTATTAAAATAAAAGTTTGTATATTTTAATAATCAAAGTGTATATGCAACTTAATTAGTGAATTATTAAATCTAATGCTTCCAACAATATATAAAGCACTGAAAATTATTGATTATTTTCTTATATTCAATAAATAAAAATAAAAGCTTGTCAACTATTGGGTTGAGTAGGTAAAACGGACAATTATATTGATAAGAAGTAGCCGTCAATGCAATATTAAATAGTTCCATCTGTCATCACAGATTATTTGTGTAATAACGACACTTCACATAAATATTGTAAAAGGTAAATCCCCGAGCAAATGTAATTTTTCTGGTTTAAATCAAATCATTGTTGTTTTCGTTTCGAGTGTTACTGTAAGTTTAGATTTTTAACTTAAAAAAAATGACATCACTAAGAGAAGAAGTTTATTTGATTGGTTTTCCAAACCTACAGATAACAGGAGCTAAACTACCTTCTAAAGGAGATTGTCTTAGAGTTTTATTTCATAATATACGAATTATAAAGCTCAGTGTAGATGAAGGCGCTCGTCTTGTTATAAAAGAATGTATAATATTTTGGGAAAAAGCTAAAATTCCAGTTCAACAATTCCATCGAGCTGTCCAAAAGTTGCTGGATTTATACCACTCTTGGAAAAGGCTTGTAAAGTGTAAAAATAGAGATGGAGATGTATATAAAAATAGAAGAGATGAGTGGAAAGATGGCCTTAATGATTTATTTGATATTGCTCATGGTGATGCTCTCAGTCTTATAAAAGTAGAAGAAGACAAACAGTTTTTAATTAACCAAAGATTAAAAGGTCGGCCTGGATGCATGCTTGGAGTAGATCAACAGTTATGCAGAAAATATAAGAGAATTGAAAAAAGAATCGAGGCTGAAGAAGCAAGAAAGAAAAAGCATATGGAATCTTCCTTAGATTTAACAGGTAACTTTAGTTATTCTCGTGTACGCTGTGAAATATACTCCGCAAAGACTTAAAATTAAATTTCTATAGGATAATAGTGAAGGGAAAATTGAGAACTTGTCACCGCCTAAGCCAAAAAGGGCTCGTAAGGATATTTTAACACCAAGGGTTGCTGCAGTATTTGATAAGGTAAAGTTAAGTACTAGAGATGCCGTTCATATATTGGTTGCGGTTTTAGAAGCATTGGGCCTAAATCCTAATAATTATGTTATTAACCGTACGTCTGTACGCAAGCAAAGAGACATTTTGAGGAAAAACGTCAGCAAGAACGTTGTTCAAAGATTTAAATGTTTAGACCAGCCCCTTACAATACACTGGGACACAAAACTTTTAAATAAAATTACGGGAAAATCGGAGGATCGTCTAGCCATATTAGCTACGGCTCCTAATATTGAACAAATTTTAAATATTCCTGACATTCCATCTGGAACAGGCCTTGAAATATCTTCTGCTGTATATGATACTTTGGAAAAGTTTGATATTTTGGACAGAGCACAGGCATTCGTTTTCGACACAACAGCGTCAAATACCGGAAGGTTTAAAAGTGCCTGTGCACTATTGGAAAAACGGATTGGACATGACGTACTATATATGGGTTGCCGACATCATATATACGAAATAGTATTGGCCGCAGTATTTTCTGAAACCAATAACGGAATACATACCGCAGGGCCTGACATAGTTTTATTTAAAAAATTTAGAAAAGTTTGGCCTGAAATTCGCCAAGAAAACTACAAGCCTGGAATAAGTGATCCTCGATTTAAAGAAATAATAGGTGATGAGCGTGACAAAATTATAGCTTTTGCAAATGAAAAACTAATGGAAGAATATCCGAGAAATGACTACAAAGAATTTTTGGAGTTAATTGTTATATTTTTAGGAGGAACTTCATCGAGAGGTATATCATTTTATAAACCTGGAGCATTTCATTTAGCTAGATGGATGTCAAAGTGTATATACTGTCTTAAAATTTTACTATTTAGAAACCAATTTAAAGAAATGTCTAAAGGTGAGACTAAAGGTTTAATAGAGCTGGCAGGCTTTATTATAAAATGTTACATGCCATTTTGGTTTGATTCAGCAAAAGCTCAATTGGCTCCTTTAAATGATCTAATGTTTATACGTAAACTGGAAGAATACAGGCAAATAAATGAAAATGTTGCAGAAAAAGCTATTTCGAAAATTATAAATCACTTATACTACTTAAGAGAAGAGTTAGTGGGATTTGCCTCATTCGATCCTAGAATATCTGTGGAAACTAAGGCTACACTTGTTAAAAATATTAATAAAAATAAAATTTCTGGCCATATATTTTTTTTTTTTTTTTTTAGGAGTAGGACCAGCACTCAGGGGATGACCCCTACATATGGAATGCATTGCGCCGGAACTGAAAACGAGGGGATAGTATTGAGGGGACAGATTAGGAAAGATAGACAGTTGTTTTTTTTTTTTTTTTTTTTTTTTTTTTTTTTTGTAGCTATTTCAACATTTTACTTCGCCGGCTAATTTTTGCTACAGGGCCGACGAAGGTGGGTGCTGTTACTCTGCTTTTAGTACATGATAGTGTCAGTCGCTGCCAATTATGTTTAGTGATCAGTGACTATGCCTTCATCATTGAAACAGGCTGGCAACAACTAACACAACCACGCACTAATGCTGTTTAGAAGAATTCAACACAAAATTTCATGACTCTGCGGGGGCTCGAACTCACGACCCTCCGCTTCATAGTCTCGTGTTCTACTACTTCAGCCAACAGTACCAACAGTATTGGAAAAAATTGAACCACCTTTCAAGAAACTGCAGTTAAGACAAGGAGAAGTGAAGCATTTTATTTCCAGAGACGATGCAAGTATTTTGACAGAATTGTGTTCTGGAAATACAACTAAATTATTCAGCCGCTTTAACATTTGTACCGATTTCCTTAAAGAAGACCCCAATACATGGATGGGTTCAAAAAGCTACATAAGGGGAAAGCGTATAGTAGAAAAAATAAAAATTGTCAACGACTGTGCAGAAAGAGGAATAAAGCTAGTGCAAGATTACCATCAAAAAGTTACTAAAGATGAGACTCAGCGACAGTATTTGTTTAAGGTATTGAGCATATATTTAATATCTTAACTCCTATGTATATATATTTTTTTTTGTTTAAGATTGTCCAACATTACAGACAGCAATACCCCAAAGACGCGACGTTAAAGGATTTGTCAATCGAATTTGATACCTAAAGTTCACTTATTAATATTAAGTTGAGAATTCACATAAAATTTTTTATAAAATGGGTCATTTTTTACCCAGGTCTAAAATGGGCTAACGATTTTGTGTAAAAAAATATATATTAATGAAGATTAAGTAATAGTCTATTAATTGTCTGTATTTCATTAAAATATTCGTGAAAATATTAACGAAAGCTACACACGTTTGCTTAGAAAACGCAAATTTCTCAAAATTTGAACTTTAACCTCTGTGCGCCGCGGTCTAGAATTATCCAATTTGACTCAAACTTTCACCGCCTATATATTAGACCAAACGTAACAAAATAGGGGCGGTGCAGTTCTCAAAATTCGACATTTTTCAAAATAAGTGCCACCCTAATGTACATACATACATAGTTAAGTGTTTGCTTGTTGTGTATTAAAATAACTTGTGTATTAAACTAAGTCCTCTTTCACACTAGACTTGTGTCCAACGAGCTCATTAGCTCAGTTTTGACAAGAACCTCTGATCAAACCCATTTAAATTACATAGGTTTGATTAAAGGTTCTTGTCAAAAATGGACGAATGAGCTAGTTGGACACAAGTCTGTTTTACACACATCAGGTATACTTGATAAGTTTTTCTTAAATTTTCTTTCGAACCTGCATTTACGTTCGCACACGAAATGTCATGACAAGTTGTTCTTCATTGCTGAACATTTATTTAATATATTACGGATGATAAAACAAAAGAAAATATAAAAGCTGACTAGTACCGTCAAAACTGTACCCCTTTTCACGCTCTACACCGCTCTCTTCTAAAAGATCAAGATTTGACGAGTCAAACCTGATGTGTGTGCAAGGGTTCTAACTCCTCTGCTTTGATTTTATTCAACGTCAACCACGGATGGAAAACATGATACAATTGTACTTTTTTTTGGCACAATTACACTTTGTTGGTACCGTGGTACTACCACGACAAATTTGGAAAAATTTAAATATCTCAATCAGAAGCTTACAACTAGTTCATAAAAACGTTTTATGCTTCAAAATTTTTGTTAATTTCTCAGTGAATCAGTTAATAAACATAAAATATTTATGTGAATTATACGGTTACATAATGAAAGATTTTGTGTCAACTTTTTATTACATACAGTATTCCAGTCAGCACTTCATGAAATTTTCGGATCGTTTCTTACTCCTCTGCTTGTTCTATATATTTATTTTGTCGTTTATTTTTAAAAATGATTGTTCTTTCGAAAGAAAACGGTTCTTTAGACCCGAATCTTTCAAAATAGTGTCTTATGTCTCATATTTCTGCTAAATTATGGCTCATTTAAGTAACGGACTTACAATTATTTGCTATAATTTTTCGCAACAGAAACATTTTTCATCGTTAGGCTGCCTTATATTTGATTCAAAAACAATTACGTTGAAAAAGGGTATAATAATTGATTTTCAAATATCGAAAATGTTTTTAATCAATGTCTCGTTGCCTCAATTTTAAACTACCAGAAAATTTATTATCTTAAATTGTATGACTTTTTGAATAGAATTTAATCAACTGATTCCTAGATTTTTATGTATATAATATTTTGTTGTTGTATACTTGTGTAGAGAAGTTTTTGAATTTCTATTTATAGAAATATAAAATATATAAAAAAATGGTATGAAAAGTACATTTTATTTAGTTAATTGGTACAAAATCAAAATAGCCCTTTTCCACCCCTGAAGTCAACTCTTGCTTGCATAAACACTTAAATAAAACATGTTCGATTACCAGACGGACAATTAAGCAAACGTTGCGTTCGCCGATATAATACTGTTTTCATTCAACAATCTCTTTTGCTGCGTTGTCAAAAGAGAATAAAAACTTTCATGTATGATGTCGATCTCGAGTCGTCTCACACATACTTGTATGAAGCGTTCATCACTACTTCGTATCGATCTATTTGAAACATAAACAAATCATTTATGTACATGTATGTATATGAAATGTACACAAGTTTACTTGTTTATTGTGCGGATCATTTAAATTTTAAAATACAGTCGAATCCGCTTTAGCGCAACACGCCTTACTGAAAATTAATCGGATTACTGAAAGCGATGCAAGTTCCCCCACTGATTTTAAACGCAGCTGGTCTTATTCACTTCGCTTTAGCGCAACATCGCTTTATTGAAAATATCGTATTACTGAAAACCAAAAGCTAGCCCACAACTACGTTTTGTATGAAACTTACTTCGCTTTAGTGAAAAAATAAACAATAACAAATTTATTTATTAGAAATCTATTGCATAACTTACGGCTGAAAAAATTATACATGTTTTGTCCGTTAAAAAAATTAAATGGAAAAATGTATTTGTCCTTTTCGCTCTTACGAACTTTATTGTATTGTTCTATTATATTGTCAATGCAAGTAGCTGGACATTTTCCAGGAATTCGTGAAAAATTTCAACAACAAAATGAATAATTTTTTTTTAAATAACATTTTTACGTTAAATTGACGGAAAAAATATAAGATTTGATATAAAACATATAGATTTGATATAAAAAATATTGTTTTACAGATTTTAAGCAGTACACTTAACTGTAGCAAAGTCCAGTAATCCGAACTACGTTTTAGAGAAAAAAATCGGATAACTGAAAATATTTGGTTTTGGTTATTTCAAGTAACGCGGAGTCAACTGTAAAACTAAACATTTTTTAATCGAATTTCTGTGATATTAGTAGCTTAGTCAATTATTTTAAATACAAAACCGTAAAAAGTGCATTATTTTTGCATCAAGTACAGTACTATCTCGATAATCCGGACACCATAAATCCTGAGCATGTCCGTTTTACTGGAATGTCCGGATTACAGATATTAATTTTTTTTTACCTGCATACATACATAATGCAAAGAATAAAAACTAAATCAATTTTATATTTATTTATCAAGTTTTTTATTAAAAACAGAATATAGTTCAATAAATGTTACATTTATATGTAGTATATGAAACGAAAATTCATATATATAAATAAATTCTCTTAAAGCAGCACTATTTTTTTAATATCGAATACGGTCGATTTATTTTCGGCAAATTTGTCTGCAACACATCTTACTGATTTTCCTGTGACTAATTCATCCAATGGTTCACACTTCTTTTTTATTCCTAAACTTTTATGTGATCTCTTGTTATTACTATTCATTCACCATTATTGTGTTTGGCGTTTTTCGCCTTCAGATTCGAAATTTTTTAATAGATGAAAGAAAATTTTGCTTTTTGCTGTTTTACAATTTGTCGAACTTTCAGGCGTTAAACGCCAAACACAATAGCGGTGATTGTTTTACAATGTCCAGTTATATAAAGAAATTTTTAAAAGTATGTAAACCTTAAACTTCAATAGCTTTTGCGAACCTATGTCAACAAAAACACTCAACTAACTAAAGCAAAATTGCAAAAATTCCACGCGTAGATGAATACTACAGTAAAAAGTTCCGTTATTATACAATGAGTATAACATGAATGAAACAAAACAAGTAAAAGTGCCAAATTCGGCTATGCCGAATCTTAAATACTCTTCACAGATGTAATTCTTCTTTCTTTCTTACTTGCTAAAACAGAAAGTAGCTTTAATTAAAAAATAGCAAAATGATGTTATCAATTACTTTTATATTTAAGACAACGTTTAAATTTTTTGGTTAGGAAGCTAAATGTTTGGCTTTTCTTATTTCTAATACCTCTGAACGTCTTTCAAAAGTATTAAATATGTTTAATTTACAAACAAAAAGAAAAAATCCATTTCATGTACCTCAAAAGGTTCTAATTGTCCAACCGTAGAATAGTCTTTTATTTCTTCCTGATATATAAAGTAAATAGGTATAATTCATCCTAAAAATCAAAAATAACAACTTATATGATTACTTCTATGAATCAGAATATGTCGATATTCCAACCCTGAAATTGGATTTTAAATTTTTTTGGTTTTTAATACCAATTTAACTCTTCCCGAAATATAAAAAATATTTCATTCATACACAACCAAAATAAGGAACTTATATGGCTACTTTTACGTACTAAAAAATTTCGATTTTCCAACCCTGAAACCGAACTTTTAAAACCAAATTAATTCTTCTTGAAGTATAAAATAGGTTTAATTCACTAAAAAAAACAAAATTTGGAATTTATGTGGGTACTTTTATGTACCAGAAATATTTCGATTTTCCAACTCTGGGAGCGAATTTTTATATTTTTACCAATAAAATATTTTATTTGTCCAACCCTGGAATCGAAATTTTTTTAAGATTTTGTTACCAATTTTGTACTTCCTGAGTTATAAAATAGTTTTCATTAGCAAAAACAACAACGTCAATTGCCTCTTTTGTTACTTTTATATATAAAGAATATTTTAATTTCCCAACCGTAAAAACGAAATTTTAATTTTTGTTGTTGTTTTTTACCAATGCAACTCTTAATAATGCGGTTCTTGCAACTCTTAATAATGAGGTTTATTTAAGAAAAATTTAAAATTTGTATTACAAAATGTTGCAGTTATCCAACCCTGGAATCGAAATTTTAATTTGTGTTACTATTTGATACCAATTTTCTTTTTCCTGAATTAAAAAATTGTTTTAAGTAGTAAAAATCCGACGTTAGTTGGCTTTTTGGTTACTTTTATGTATAAAAAAATTTCAATTTCCCATCCCTGGGAGCGAAATTTTCATTTTTGTTTTCTTTTTTTACCAATGCTAGTTTTCATTAGTTATAAAGTAGTTTTATATATGAAAATCTTAAAATTTTCAACAATTTTTGTCACTTTATATTGCATGTACCAAAAAAAACTTTCAATTTCCCAGACCTGGAATTGATATTTAATTTTTTTTTTTGTATAAATGCGACTCTTCGTGAGGTATAAAGTAGTTTTATTAAAGAACCATTTTAAATTTTTAACCATTTTGGTTACTTTTATACATACAAAATTTAAATTTCCCAACCCTGAAAGCGCAATTTTATTTTTTAAAATTTTTTATCAATGCAAATCTTCATGAAGTATAAAGTAATTTTATTTAAGAAAAACTCAAAATTTATAACCATTTTGGTTATTACATGTACTACAAAATATTGCATGTACCAAAAAAAAAAACTTAATTTTCACAACTGTGGAAGCTAAATTAAATTTTTTTGTTTTTTATCAGTGCAAGTCTTCTTGAGGTATAAAGTAGTTTTATTTAAGAAAACTTTAAATTTTTTAACCATTTTGGCCACTTTCATGTACTACAAAATATTGCACTTGTCCAACCCTGGTTTCGAAATTTCGATTTTTTTTTGAATTTTTGATACCAATTTTGTTCTTCTTAAATTATAAGACAGTTTAGCAAAAATAACAACATCAGTTGCCGGTTTGATTACTTTCACGTATAAAAAATATGCAGTTCCCCATCCCTGGAAGCAAAATTTTAATTTAAACAATTTTTGGTTAATGCGAAACTTCATGACGTGAAAAGAGGTTCTTTTTAAAGAAAAACTTAAAATTTTTAACAATTGTAGTTACTACATGTACTACAAAATACAGAATGGGCCAAAAAAAATTTTATTTCCCATCCCTGGAAAAAATTTTTAATTTTTCTAGGTTTTAATACACCACTGAGGCTTCCCAAAGAACGAAATAGGTTTAATTTACAAACATTAAAAAAAAAAAAATTGATTTTTGGTATAAATTTTGCGTCGAGAAATAGGTGTAAGCTTCCCAGTTCTGGAACCGTAAATCCGATCTTTCTGAATTTCAATATTACTCTATTTAAGTTCATTTCGACTCTATTTAAGTTCAGGTCCAATAACGAGGTCTCTAGCCCTTCTGGGGCTTGGGAAACCCGATTTCATGTACAGACGGATGGACAGACGCTATTCATAAGGATCCAGAATATATATACCTGATGGTATCCCATATTGATATCGAAGAAATTACACACGGAATGTCAAACCTATATATACTCCTTCACTTGTGAAGGGTATAACAAGTAAAAGTGCTATATTCGGCTGTGCCGAATCTTAAATACCCTTCACAGATGTAATTCTTCTTGCTTTCTTGCCAAAACAGAAAGTAAGTTTATATTAAATTGAATTCATAGGCTAATTGTTCGAAATTTGTTTTTAAATCTCAGAAAGACATGATAAATATTCCAAGGCACAAAGTAAAGTCAACATCAGTTTTATTCAACTTACACAGCAGAGCAGAACAGCTGTTTTTGAAAGACGCAACCCTTTCATCATCAGTGCTCATGTGTATTCTATTTGTCACCACTTATTAGGTGGCTTAGTTGAATTTGATAACAGTTCCTATTTACACAAATTTTATTGTGAAAAAGAATACGAGAACTGTATCAACCTGATGTTAACATGTTATTGTTATAATACCCGTGTTACCGTTTGATTATTTTTCTTCATGTCCCATTTTTCTGAATTTTTGTCCCATCATACCTAAGTCAAACTTATTTGGTTTGAATTTTATACTTAAGTACATATGAACGTTTTTCCAATATTTTTTATTATTGGTAGCTCAAGCCATAGCTTAAATTTGTATGTAGTAAGAATTTTAACGAACATTTATATTGCTATATTAAATTGAATTAAGATTCATAGGCTAATTGTTCGAAATTTGTTTTTAAATCTCAGAAAGACATGATAAATATTCCAAGGCACAAAGGAAAGTCAACATCAGTTTTATTCAACTTACACAGCAGAGCAGAACAGCTGTTTTCGAAAGACGCAACCCTTTCATCATCAGTGCTCATGTGTATTCTGTTTGTCACCACTTATTAGGTGGCTTAGTTGAATTTGATAACAGTTCCTATTTACACAAATTTTATTGTGAAAAAGAATACGAGAATTGTATCAACTGTTATTGTTATAATACCCGTGTTACCGTTTGATTATTTTTCTTCATGTCCCATTTTTCTGAATTTTTTGTCCCATCATACCTAAGTCAAACTTATTTGGTTTGAATTTTATACTTAAGTACATGTGAACGTTTTTCCAATATTTTTTATTATTGGTAGCTCAAGCCATAGCTTAAATTTGTATGTAGTAAGAATTTTAACGAACATTTATATTGCTATATTAAATTGAATTAAGATTCATAGGCTAATTGTTCGAAATTTGTTTTTAAATCTCAGAAAGACATGATAAATATTCCAAGGCACAAAGGAAAGTCAACATCAGTTTTATTCAACTTACACAGCAGAGCAGAACAGCTGTTTTCGAATCATAAGGATCCAGAATATATATACTTTATGGGGTCCCATGTGCATATCGAAGAAATTACACACGGAATGGCAAACCTTTATATACCCTTTGATTTTTTTGTGAAGGGTATAAAAATTAAAAAAAATTACTGTCCGTATTATAGAGTAAAAAAAGTGGTACTGTCCGGTTTGTAGCAGTGTCCGGATTATATATGTGTCCGTAAAATCGCGGGTCCTGATTATCGGGATAGCACTGTAATGTGTTTTAAGATAATATTAACGCTATAACGTTTGAAATCTATTCGTATTAATGATAATTTTATATTAGGTATCAGGTTTGTAAAATTTTACCATGATTTTAAATTAACATTTTGTGATGCTAGTTTAACATTCCCTTTTTTTTCTGTGTGTATCGACTGAATTTCAACTACATGACCCCCCTGAGCTAAAGGCTGCATCCGCCCTTGGTTGTGGCTTTGCTTCAAACTCATTTCATATATATGGAATTGCCTCCACCACAATATATGGATGCCAGCATCATGTCCTCCTGAAGTGGAAAAACTTCATCTCCGAACATTGTATACCTGTTCATTTCAATCAGTTTAAAAACATCTTATAAACAAATGAAGTGGTTCTTAATTTTACAAAAATTAAATGGAGATATGACATGCAGTTTTTATACGAACTTTGTCATTCATATAAATATTTCAAAATCAACGAAATGTGCCCATTTAAAAGTTTTAATACATTACCACCAATTAATAATGGAACTCAAGGGCAATATTTACTATTTTGTCTTATTGTTCTTCCAAATTACCAAAAAGTTTTAGAACCTATATGTGATTTTATTTGCGACGCATGGTTTGAAATGTGGTTTTCAAACCATTGTTTCAAAGAAAATAATTTTAAAGGGTTAAATTAGGCATTAATAAATTTTGGAAAGCCCACAGTATTTCATCAGACATTGGGTGCGAACACCATCTGCAATTTTAAATCAATAACGCATACTCGTATGCGTAGTGCAATTAAATTAGTGCCAGACATATGTCCACTTTGTTAAACATCGCGTACACTGAACTTGAAATTTATTTCTTTTAATTACTAGTCATAACCATATAATGTTAAATTTTTGTATACATGTTTGTATTTACTATTTTGAAAAAGAGTTATTTAAAAAATAAAAATTATATATATTAAATACATTTTAGAAATTTTAGACCCATGAGAGAATGACGTCCAAAAAAAGTTATAATGTAAAAGTACATTAACAAGTAAATGTGCTATATTCGGCTGTGGCGAATCTTAAATACCCTTCACAGATGTATTTCTTCTTTCTTTCTTACTTCCTAAAACAGAAAGTAGCTTTAATTAAAAAAACACAAAATGATGTTATCAGTTACTTTTATATTTAAGACAACGTTTAAATTTTTTGGTTAGGAAGCTAAATGTTTGGCTTTTCTTATTTCTAATACCTCTGAACGTCTTTCAAAAGTATTAAATATGTTTAATTTACAAACAAAAAGAAAAAATCCGTTTCATGTCCCCCAAAAGGTTCTAATTGTCCAACCGTAGAATAGTCTTTTATTTCTTCCTGATATATAAAGTAAATAGGTATAATTCATCATAAAAATCAAAAATTACAAATTATATGGTTACTTTTATGAATCAGAAAATGTCGATATTCCAACCCTGAAAATGGACTTTAAATTTTTTTGATTTTTAACACCAATTTAACTCTTCCCGAAATATAAAAAATATTTCATTCATTCACAACCAAAATAAGGAATTTACATATATGGCTACTTTTATGTACTAAAAAATTTCGATTTTCCAACCCTGAAACCGAATTTTCAATACCAAATTAATTCTTCCTGAAGTATAAAATAGGTTTAATTCACTAAGAAATATTTCGATTTTCCAACTCTGGAAGCGAATTTTTTTAAGATTTTATTACCAATTTTGTACTTCCTGAGTTATAAAATAGTTTTCATTAGCAAAAACAACAACGTCAATTGCCTCTTTTGTTACTTTTATATATAAAGAATATTTTAATTTCCCAACCGTAAAAACGAAATTTTAATTTTTGTTGTTGTTTTTTACCAATGCAACTCTTAATAATGCGGTTCTTGCAACTCTTAATAATGAGGTTTATTTAAGAAAAATTTAAAATTTGTATTACAAAATGTTGCAGTTATCCAACCCTGGAATCGAAATTTTAATTTGTGTTACTATTTGATACCAATTTTCTTTTTCCTGAATTAAAAAATTGTTTTAAGTAGTAAAAATCCGACGTTAGTTGGCTTTTTGGTTACTTTTATGTATAAAAAAATTTCAATTTCCCATCCCTGGGAGCGAAATTTTCATTTTTGTTTTCTTTTTTTACCAATGCTAGTTTTCATTAGTTATAAAGTAGTTTTATATATGAAAATCTTAAAATTTTCAAAAATTTTTGTCACTTTATATTGCATGTACCAAAAAAAACTTTCAATTTCCCAGACCTGGAATTGATATTTAATTTTTTTTTTTGTATAAATGCGACTCTTCGTGAGGTATAAAGTAGTTTTATTAAAGAACCATTTTAAATTTTTAACCATTTTGGTTACTTTTATACATACAAAATTTAAATTTCCCAACCCTGAAAGCGCAATTTTATTTTTTAAAATTTTTTATCAATGCAAATCTTCATGAAGTATAAAGTAATTTTATTTAAGAAAAACTCAAAATTTATAACCATTTTGGTTATTACATGTACTACAAAATATTGCATGTACCAAAAAAAAAAAACTTAATTTTCACAACTGTGGAAGCTAAATTAAATTTTTTTGTTTTTTATCAGTGCAAGTCTTCTTGAGGTATAAAGTAGTTTTATTTAAGAAAACTTTAAATTTTTTAACCATTTTGGCCACTTTCATGTACTACAAAATATTGCACTTGTCCAACCCTGGTTTCGAAATTTCGATTTTTTTTTGAATTTTTGATACCAATTTTGTTCTTCCTAAACTATAAGACAGTTTTAGTTAGCACAAAAAAACAACATCAGTTGCCTGTTTGATTACTTTCATGTATAAAAAAGATTAAATTTCCCACCCCTGGAAGCAAAATTTGAATTAAAAAATTTTTTTTGGCTAATGCAAATCTTCATGACGTATAAAGTGGTTTTGTTAAAGAAAAACTTGAAATTTTTAACAATTTTAGTTACTACATGTACTACAAAATACGGAATAGGCAGAAACAAAATTTTTATTTCCCATCCCTGCAAAAATTTTTTTTTTTTTTTTAGTTTTTAATAGACCAAGATTAAAATAATTGATTTTTGGTATTAATTTTGCGTCGAGAAATAAGTGTAAACTTCCCAGATCTGGAACCATACTTCGAATCTTTCTGAATTTCAATAGCACTCTATTTAAGTTCATTTCCAATCCAACGGCTCAAGAACAAAGTCTCTAGTTCTTCTGGGGGCTTCGGAAAACCGTACGGACGGACGGACAGACGGACATCGCTCAATCGTCATCGCTATTCATTAGGATGCAGAATATATATACTTTATGGGGTCCCATGTGCGTATCGAAGAAATTACACACGGAATGACAAACCTATATATACCCTTTTACACTTTTGTGAAGGGTATAAAAATATGATATGAATAAAAGTACCATAAAATATTTATTTAGGCTGCTTTGTTCTTACTTGCCTGAGTTGTCTGCATATATTTATTTCAGCAACTAAAGCCAATCATTCTTTTAGAGTTAAGTATTACTTTCTTAATTTAGTGATGCTAACCATTTACTCGGTTACAAACGTAATTTCTATTTCAAAATTCAAATTATTCACTTATTTAATCTGCTGCAACTATTGAGTTGTTAGTAAAAATTACTACTACCGAATGAAAACTGTAGTTATGGCACTACAATTCTAAGATAGTACATTGAACTATTGAAATTTGATTGGCAAAAAATTCTGTTGCCTCAACGAATCTGTTTTCTCAGTGTGGTGATATTATAGACCAAACTTAACATGTTTAACAGTAAAGGTTCATTTAGCCGAACGTTATGTAAATGTGTCAGCTGATCCAAACTGTAATATGGTAAGTTGTGGAAACGTCAAGTTATGACTTTAATGATATGTTGCCGTAACGTCGCAACCTGCAGAAAATAGAATTTTATTCTAAGGTTACGTGACAGTTGTAGACCGTGATGGGATGTATGTATGTTGAATGAGAATGGGGCACAATAGACCTTTTTTGGTACATATTTCTCTTGTGATATGTTTAGTTGATAAATATGTATAAAGACATGATATACGCATTTAATATGTTTAACTTTCTAAATAAATGTTTTATTCTCAAAGTAATATCGCATGTCTGTATGTTGTTTTTCGTTGCAGAAGTATTAAACTCTCGTTTGTCCGTAAATATATACATTTTTGTTATATAACAAAACATTAAATATATATTGTAATGTGGAAAAAATGTGCCCAGTTTATTAAATATATGGCAAGGTATTAGTCATTATCCTATTAGTTGTGTATGTTGGTGTCTCTGATGTCTCTTTGTAACTTGCGTACTTTTTCTACACGAACGCCAATAACATAAACATATTAAAGTGCCATAAATGTTTTAAACAGTTGCATACAGTTTTATTGTATTTATTTTTGAAACTGATACGCATCGGATTTTTTGTGATACACATATCCTCCACATCCATTGTATTATATTATTTTCTTGATTAAATGCACTCAATCGATATATCTTACAAGAAACACAATATTTTGTGAATTTTTAATGATTCGGTTTTTATAAATAATTATATGTTGTTTGTTTTTGTCAAAAAGATATGACACGATTTTAAGCATTCTATACGTGTAGCAACATTTACATTTACCTAACATTAACATTTACGATTTCAACGTTCGCCTAAATAGGGTGTAACATGTTGTACAAAAACAGCTGAACTGCCAAAAGCAGTGCGGCCAAAAAGAAAATTGCAAAAAAATCACCATAAGCTTCGTGTATGAGATGCCGTGAATTACTTATGTACATCGGATCGTGGATTCTGTAATTGATATTTCTAGCGCTGAAGATTTTTATACTCTCCAAAAAAGAATATGGAGGGTATATTCACTTTGTCATTCCGTTTGCAACGCAGCGAAATATCCATGTGAGACCTCATAAAGTATATATATTCTTGATCAGTGATGAAATCTAAGACGAGCTGAGCATGTGCGTCCGTCCGTCTGTGGAAATCGCGATTCAGTCCAAACGAAAAGAGCTAGACTCTTGAAATTTGGTATAAATATATCCTGAAGGATAGCACAGGTTAAGCTCGGAGATGGGCTAAGTCGGGCAAGAGGAAATAAAGTTCCCCTAAGAGGAACTAAACCAACCTCCAAAAACAGCAAAATATCTAACGTTTTTTTTGTTAAGCATATGATATATTATTATATAAATGATATATTTTTATATCCAACGCGTTAAACTTGGAGCCATAAAATAAAAAAAATAATTTGTGGACCCACCCCTTTACTTCGCCTTATTATATAATTATCCCAAACATTTATTTTTAGAGTTTTATGACAAAAGGTGAAATCTCTCCCCCATAGCCCTTGCCAGAGCAACTCCGCCAAAATACGGTTTGAATAACCTGCAAAGAGAATTGGACCCCATAAAGTATGTGACCTGCTCCACGAAAAGGAACTTCTGCGCCGAAAAATTTTTTTTTTACTTTTTGAGTGATTCTTATAGGAAAAAAACGGTCTTTCAAATGCCGCAAACCGCAAGTTTCTATGTCTTTTAGTTTTTTTACAAATCACCTGTAAATATGAACATAATTGTTGAATTCTTCTGATCAGCATTGGTGCGTGGTTGTGTTTTTTTATTATCTTGGACCAGCAATCAGGGGATGACCCCTATATATGCAATGCATTGCGCCGGAACTGAAAACGAGGGGATAGTATTGAGGGGATAGTATTGAGGGGACAGATTAGGAAAGATGAGAAGATAGACAGTTGTTTTTGTAGCTATTTCAACCTTTTACTTCGCCGGCTAATTTTTGCTACAGGGCCGACGAAGGTGGGTGCTGTTACTATGCTTTTAGCACATGATAGTGTCAGTCGCTGCCAATTATGTTCAGTGATCAGTGACTATGCCTTTATCATTGAAACAGACTGGCAACAACTAACACAACCACGCACTAATGCTGTTTAGAAGAATTCAACACAATATTTCATGACTCACCGCGGGCTCGAACTCAAGACCCTCCGCTTCATAGTCTCGTGTTCTACTACTTCAGCCAACAGCACCCACTTGTTTCAATGATGAAGGCATAGCCACTGGTCACTGATCATAATTGGCGGCGAACTCGCACCATCATGTACTAAAAGCAGAGTAACAGCACCCACCTTCGTCGGCCCTGTAGCAAAAATTAGCCGGCGAAGTAAAAAAGGTTAAAATAGCTACAAAAAAACTGTCTATCTTCTCATCTCTCCTAATCTGTCCCCTCGTTTTCAGTTCCGGCGCAATGCATTGCATATATAGAGTCATCCCCTGAGTGCTGGTCCAAGATAAAAAAAAAAAAATTAAATAATTTTCATAGAGGCAACACTGCATAGTGAACATCGTACAAAGTACCAGAGATTCGAAATACATCGCCAGATCATCAGGTTGAAGGAAAAGTTGCATAACCATGCGCAAAACACGGAAAAGCGTTTTTCTCAATAACTTCTTTTCGGCGCAGAGGTCCCTTGTCGTGGAGCAGGTCACATATATTCTTGATCACTGATGAAGTCTAAGACGGTTTAGCAATGCCCATATGTTCATCTGTGGAAAACACGATATTGTCTATTTTTGAACCCCGCCCCTTTAGTAGGCGTTATTATATGCAAAAATGGTGTAAAAATTTAACAAACTGTTTTGCTTAAGCCTACATTCCTTATATATAAAATTTTTAAGCATTAATGATGAAGCTGAGACATAACCTGGTACTACTCTGCCCTACCCCCTCGTCCCCGTTTGCACCTTAAATGACCCTATCAAAAAAAAAGAAATAAATTTTATATTTTGTATATAATTATCCCAAATATATATTTTTAGAGTTTTATGTCAAAGATGAAATGTGTCCCCAATAGAACTTGCCAGAGCGACACCGCCAAAATACGGTTTTAGTACACTCCAAAGAGAATTGGACCCCATAGTTCGTCTGTGGAAAACATTATATTGTCTATTTTTGACCCCTTTAGTGGGCGTTGACGTACGATATTATATATTGCAACTCTGTCCCACAAAGTTAAACATTTTAAATTTACTTACTAAATTTTTGGAGGGTATTTAAGATTCGACCCGGTCGAATATAACGTTTTTACTTGTTTTTATTTGTAAACTTAATTTTACCAATAGTTTTTGTTATAATTCGAAGGTGAATTTTCAGCATATAATAATTGTTTTAGGATATATAAATTTTTACGCAATACAAATTATATTTTTTATAAATAATATGTAAAATAAATTATAAAAATTGTTCGATTGATAGCTTTCGAAAGCACCGAACACACAGTTTCGTGCAAAACTTATTGGACTACATGGTCCAAAAAAGTATTCTTGGGTTGATCCATCATAATGCAGCCAGTAACCATTTCATTGTACACAAAAATATATATTTGCAGACGGTTTGTTAATATGTACTAGAAATGTTTGTTATTAACCCTACGATTCATAACCGCGTACCCGTGTACCTCTTTTGACTTTAAAGTGCTGCTGTGCCTATAATTTTTGAGATATGGACATAAAACTCCGAATCATGAGAGATTTTGGCTAAACTAAGATTTAAATACGAAAAAATTCAAAATATTTTCAATATTTTCTTTAAAAAATGATTTTAAATGTTTTACCCCCATAAACACACAACCAGGTCCCCAGGTACCCTAATGCAATTCCTATGTAAATGCCTGACATGTAAATGAATAAACGTTTTTTTTGTGTTGTTTTTATTGGAAATAAATGTCTTTTTTATTTATTTTATCATATTTTATATATATTATAATTCATCCGAATCACTATCGTTGTTATTGTGGCAATTGTAGCATTTAGTAATTGTTATGGCGTGCTCATCGCATATCGGCGTGCTACATATGCTGCAATTTTTTCTAGTTTTTCTTCTGCGCTTATTTGGAAGAAGGTTGCACATGTAGCACACGCCCGTATGTACTTTTCTGCCCCTTTGTCGTGCTGACGGAGATGTTGACGGACCTGCAGCACAAAGCACACTCTCCAACGGCCTTCCGATGATGCTTTCAATTGCATTTTTTGTTGAAAATTGGCGCACGCTTTGCACATTTGAAATTCTATTTTCTATAACAGGAATGCACAGGTTTTCTGCCAGTTGACGCAGGAAATTCTTCCTGCGCGTTGTGGTGTATCGTGCAGTTGGATTATTTCCATAATATATGATGTGTGATGCAAATGCGCTCACATCAATGATGTTATAGAAAAATGCCATCGGCCATCTTCTTGTTTGTCGCTGGGTCGTGTATTCTTGGAGCGTTTGGTCCATTACGTCCACCCCACCTTTTGTTTGGTTATAAAAATTTATAATTTCTGGTATCCCATTCTCGTCAATTTGTGCATCATCATGCATACTAGAAAGAAGGATGACCGAGTTGGACTTCCGCTGCTTATATGAGAGCAGTGTTACGTTGTCGTAGAAGCCAAATAAACTTGAACCAACGTCTTTTTTTTTGTCTTTTTTCATCTCCGCAGGGATGTAAGCTTTGTTGCGGCGGAGTGTACCCACAATGCTGAGCTTTTCTACTTTTAGTTGCCTAGCCAACGGCAGCGTCGTAAAAAAATTATCCATTTTTATATTTCGTCCGCTACCGTAGTATGGCCCAACTAAATCTCTCACCACTCTTTCGCCAACACCAACTTCACGACCATTTTCTTGTTTGCCAGTATATATTTGGCCATGAAGTGGATATGAGTTTTTGGCATCGCAAATCCACCATACTTTTATGCCCTATTTTGCTGGCTTCGAGGGTATATATTGGGTGAATTTGGTTCTACCACGGTATGGATATAATTGTTCATCAATGGTCAAATATTCTGATGGCACATAATATCTGGCAAGATTTGCATTATCCAAATATCGCGAATTGGCGCCGCTTTGTCTTGACGCTGCCGCTCTACCCGTGTTCTAGGGTCGTCAAACCGCATAAAAAAAAGCAAATCGAAAAACCTGTTTATTCCCATGGTGGCGCGGAATATTGGGTGAGCCTGTGACGTCCACAAATCTCTTGCGTTTTCGTCATTAGAATGATTTGTGCCAGCCATCAAACTCATTCCAATGAACACATAAATTTCGTTGATTGTCGTGTCTTTCCACTTCAACTGACGTCTATTGGGATTCGCTTCATTGTACGCATTATATGTGGCATGCGCTTTTCTATTTGTGTGGCGCACTATTATATCCACCATTTCCACTGTGAGGTATGATTTGAAACACTGCAAAGGCGTCATATTTTCAGTAATCCGCGCTGGACCACAGCGGTCTCTGAATATATTGTGGCTTCTCACTTGTTGGCAACTACGTGGTGTTCACTGCCATTGTGTGCCGTCACGTGCAGTCATGTAGTCTGCTGGGTTTGTTGTTGGTGCATCTTCTTGCATATCATCATCTTCACTTTCATCATCAAAGAAAATTTCCTCTGGTGCGTCAATAGCAGCTGCAATTTCGTTTGCGTTGTCAACATTCAAATCTTCATTCTCTGATTCCGAAACTTCGCCAGTATAGGACACATTTCCTTCACTTTGGTCTTCCACAGGGTCCACTTCAAGGTCCTCATCTTGAGTCACTTCCTCAAATAAACTTTGAATATATGTGCTTCTTGCTTCATCACTCAAATTCCAGTATTCCCTTGTAGACAAATATCGGTCGTTGCGGCTCATTTTTCACCAACTTCACTGTTCAAATATTCAACACAGACTGGCGAAGCAAATGAAATATTTCAATTTTACGACACAAATGAACATCTGCTATCTAATTTAAAAGCAATTAAGCAAGTAGGTACCGAAAATAAGCAAAATAAGTAAATAAACAACCCTTACATAAAACCAGTTTCTGCCTACTTGAGTCGCTTTAGGTACTTATATACGAACAGAAACCAGTTTTTTTTTCCAAATATCAAATTTGTACAGTTGAGAACGCAAAATATAATCAACAACAAAAATATTTACAGGAAAATATTATTTTATTTCAATAAACGCAAAACAACCTACTTCGGGTACCCGGGTACCTGGTTATGAAATTAAAGGAGTTTTGCTGGTTATGAATCGTACGGTTAAACTTCAACTTTTCAATTAATAGACAATGAGACTAATCCTTAATTTTTTTTCAATATTAATTTTAGAATGAAAAAAAAATTTAGAATTGGAAATTAATTGGCAACATATTATTATTATTAGTATTATTATTGTTTGAAAAAACGGGTTTAAGGTAAAGAAAACAAAAACTGTAAATGTAATTTTACATTAAAAAATTCAAGGCCGAAAAGTTTTAGAAAAACAAAAATGCAAGTTAAGAAAGTGAAATACCAATTGACAAGACATTTCACCCCTTATTCATAAAATTGAATATTAATTTGATATGTATGTTTTATATCCTCCAAAAAAAATATGGAGGGTATATTGACTTTGTCATTCCGTTTGGAACGCAGCGAAATATCCATCAGAGACCCCGTAAAGAATATATATTCTTGATCATTGATGAAATTTAAGACGATCTGAGCATGTCCGTCCGTCCGTCCGCCCGTCTGTGGAAATCACGATTCAGTCCAAACGAAAAGAGCTAGACTCTTGAAATTTGGTATAAATACATATTGAAGTTAAGTTCGGTGATGGGCCAAATCGGGCAAGAGGGAGAAAATTTCCCCTAAGAAGAACTAAACCAACCTCTAAAAAACAACATAATTTCTAAAATTTTTTTGTAATTTTGTTAAGCAAGTGATATATTTTTATATCCAACGCGTTAAACTTGGAGTCATAAAATAAAAAAAATAATTTGTGGACCCACCCCTTTAGTGGGCGTTACTATATGCATAAATGGTGTAAAAATTTAACAAATTGTTTTACTTAAGCCGACATTCCCTAAAAATAAAATTTTTAAGCGTTAATGACGAAGTTGAGACGTAACCTGGTACTACTCTGCCCTACCACCCCTCTCCCCCTTTGCCCACTAAATGACTATCAAAAAATATATTTTTTTAAATTTTGTATATAATTATCCCAAGCATTTATTTTTAAGAGTTTCATGACAAAGGTGAAATGTCTCCCCGACAGCCCTTGCCAGAGTGACCCCGCCAAAATACAGTTAAACATTTTAAATTTACTTACTAAATATTTGAAGGGTATTTAAGATTCTACCCGGTCGAATATAACGTTTTTACTTATTTTAAATTACACTAGAGAACAGTTTTTTGACCAAACGCATTTGACACCTAATCTATATGTAAAATTGTCCGCTGAATCCAAATATGAAGTCAGAATGGTCAAAAGTAGAACAGTTTTCGAGATATTGCAAAATAACCGTTTTTTGTGTTTTTAAAAAAGATGAAGGCACTTAAAATAAAATATTTTCAAACATTTCCGTCGGTTCGGACATTTCTTTCTTTCCGATGAAAGACAATAAAATTACTAAAATAACCATTGGTTGTTTGTTAAGATCGGTCATGAAATGACAGAGTAATGGTAGAAAAAACTTCAGATTCCATGAAAAATTTGTTAATTTTTAGCAATTTCGCCCTTTTCAATCTTTTTTAAACCGAACAATTAAAAATTTGTATGTATTTTTACATAGCGTATTAGTATATTTAAGTGGGAATATTTTGCGTCCAACATGATCCAGATTGGTGCAGAAGTGACAAAGCTAGAGAAGATTAAGTGAATTTAGCCACTTTTCGCTATTTTTAAATCAAGTGCCCAAAGGAAAAACAAACATTTTAAATATTAAAAAATTTTAATTTTGGGAAAAAAAAAATTAAGAAAGCGTGAAATTTGTTAACAAGAACGAAATGCGTACTCAAGGATTCAAAATTTGATTCGATTTTGTCTGAAGATGAGTTAAAGGCATGGAGATCATTTGGTTTGGTTGCATCAGGCTTTTTGGGCAATTTCAGGGATCCAAACTATGAAGACATCATTCGTGATTTGCTAAAAAACTATGAGAAAATTGATAAGGTTTTTAAATCGTTTTTTTATTGAAGAATTTTACTTAACACTCATTTTTATGGTGGCATGAAATAACTCCCCACGAAATAAGTCCCAAAACAAAAATGAAATAAGTCCCCAATTTATGGGGTCTTATTTCATATGAAATAACTCCCCAATTTTGAAAATTAAATAAACCCCCAACGAAATGAAATAACGCCCCAAACAGGAATGAAATAACACCCCAATTTTGGGGAGTTATTTCATATGAAATAGAGCCCCAATATTATAGACTGAAATAAAACCCCAAAGGAGGTATTTGAGATGATAGAAAAATTAAGTTTTTATTTACAATAATTATACAACTTAAGTAAACACTTGCATGGATTCGTCGACTGGTTTGCGGCAACAAGGGCAATTAAATTTTTGCAACCCATTCGAAATAGCGTTTACCATTAATTTTATTTCACACTCATTGCATGTTTTTAGATGCTTGCATGGAAGCAGGACAATATTCGGAGTTTTATCCTTACAAATAACGCACAAATTATCGTCCTGTGAAACCGGGAAGACCAAAATTTCATCTTCAGAAGATTCTTCTTTAACAATGTTCTCATCCGGCACTATATTCATAAAAATTTCGTTTCCTTCGTAGACCATTCTTGACAGAAACTCAGATACAGTTAACGTCCCTTCTTTCAATAAACGTGATGATTCTTCAATTTTATTGCATTTGCTCCTTTTTCTACTTAATGATCCCCCGCTTTCGCACAACATAGCAAAATGTCTACTTTTAAAAAACTCCTCGTTGCGAATCAGTCTCACAAATTTAAAAAAATGTCCATTATTTTCTGCAAACCGTCCTAAAACTCCATTATAGGCCTCAACAGCAGACATTGTTCTGCACTTTTGATTATAAACGCTGAAATTGTTACACCCGATCTAATAATGTTTTTAAATGATATTTATTACTATCATTATTATAAATAAATGATTACCTTATTTAGCCACTGGGTTTCAAAATATTTTAGGAAGCCCAAAAAATTATGCTCGCTATCCATTAGCAAAATTCTTGATCTTATATCAAGAAATGCAGCTCTTATTAATTCTGGTGGAAGCAAAGCAAGGGCCATAATTTTCCGGTAAAGCATAAATGCGGGCCTTGAAGATCTTATATATTGTAGCAACGGTTTTCTTTTGCGCATATTCCGCCTAATGGCATAACAGAAATGAAACCTAAAAATTTATGACAACTTGTTTGCTAATTTGTAAGTGCACACATATGTACATATGTATGTATATGTATAAGAGTATGTAAAAACTTTATATGAATGCATATGGGTATAAAGAAATAAAACTATTAATTATTGTATATCTTTTGATTTTATGAAAAGGTTTTTTTAAGTGTTTTTTTTTGCGGAGATTGAAAGAAAATAAAAATTCGTGCGAATTTTTATTTTCTTTCAATCTCCGCAAAAAAAAAAAACACTTAAAAAAACCTTTTCATAAAATCAAAAGATATACAATAATTAATAGTTTTATTTCTTTATACCCATATCGATATATTGTTACTTAATAGCATCCAACTGCCTTTGCGCGTGGGAAAGTATTGTAAATACTATTTCTCATAGCTACCTCATAGTCTGTTATGAATATAGCTGGATCCAAATCAAATATGTTGTCTTTTATATATTGCAACAAAGAGCTGTAAATTTTTTCTGTTTTTTTATCCATAAGAACAAAAAAACATGGGAAAAATCTAAAAAATTAAATAATATTTTTAAAAAGTAAAATTTTAGTTTTATATTTAACATTACCTCTTCGCAATACTCAATATATATAACTAAAAGTTGGTTAAAGCATCCCTTTGGAACAATTTTAAACGTGGCGTCCATTAGATATCTTCTTTGCGATGGTTGAATATTTTCTTTTACTAATTCAATAGTTTTTAGTGATGAAAATAAACAAAATGTAAAATCATTTTCTATTAATAATGCAGTGAAAAAGTGTTTTGGATTCGCTTGATCTTTAGTTAAGCCGAACTCAGTCCAAACGCTTTCTAAATTGAATGATTCAATTACTTGAACCGCATTCTTAGGCGATGTTATTAAATTATTGCTTACGATGTACTGTAAACTGCGTTGAATTTTCGGAAATGAAATATTTTTAGTCGCATCTTGTGTACTAAAATATATATAAAATAATTAAAAATATATCTTTTTAGTTTATGTATTTACGTTTCACAAGTTTTACGGAACGAAGACCTAATAGAACTCATTGCGGTCTTGTCGCCTCCTAGCGTTGTCCCAAGATTTTGGCAATCGCTCTTTATTTGATTAAGTGCCTTCAGCTCCTTATATTTACCTTCTTCGTTCTCGTGATTATGTTCTTCATAATGTTTAGCGAGTACACATTTTCCATCCGATGTCACATTAAGTCTAGCTTTACACGAGTTATTTCTACAGACGTATTTTGTTACACTATTATACACCGATTTTTTAACATATATCATCTTTTGATCTATTACGTATAATAATTGGCTATTTTTTCTGTAGCCGCTAATAATTTCAAAATTCATCGTTAGTTTTTAAATACTTCTTATACTTTACACCGCAAACTTTAACGATTGAAGTTTAAGAATTAAGTAAGTAAAAATGGAGAAAATAAATAACTCATAAATGATAACTTACATGATTGAAATCAATTAATATTAACAAGTAGTATCTAAACAAGTATATTATAACATTTTTTAATGAAATAAAATAATATATTAAAAATGAAATAAGTCCCCAAATTTTATTTTGGGGATTTATTTCTTTAAATAAATTGGGGTGTTATTTCATACGAAATAACACCCCAATAATAAAATGAAATAAGTCCCCAAAAAATGAAATAAGTCCCCAAAAATCGTAGTTGTTGCTTTCTGTACAATTTTTTGGGGACTTATTTCATTTTTGTTTTGGGGACTTATTTCGTGGGGAGTTATTTCATGCCGCCCATTTTTATATCTTACTTAAAAAGGAGTTAATATGTCTTTAAAAATACACCTTCTGCATTCGCACTTAAATTTCTTCCCAAATAACCTCGGCGATGAAAGTGACGAACATGGTTAGCGTTTTCACCAACAAATACAAGAAATGGAACGTCGGTACCAAGGGGTGTATGATGAGGTGATGCTGGGCGACTATTGTTGGTTCCTTGTGCGAGAGGCAGAAAATAATTACAATAGGCAAAGCAATTCAACAGTTCTAAGTCATTTTTAATATTCATTATTAATAATGCAATTTATACCTACATGCATTTTTTTAATTTTATAAAAATCTAAAAATGGGATAATTTAATTAATCTTCTATAACTCTGTGATTTTTGCACCGATCTGATTCTTATTGGACCCGTAATATTTGTATTGAAATAAATTAATCTCCTAAGTGATGAAACTAAAGAAAAAGTTATTGTTTGGTTTAAAAAAAAGAAGTTGAAAACAGCAAAATTTAAAAAAATCATTAAAATTTTCGTGAAGTTCAAGCTTTGGTCAACTGTAAAACTCTAAATTCTTAACCAATTTTTGCAAGCGTCCCGTGATTGTTTTGATAATTTTATTGTCTTTCAACGGCAAAAAAGACTTTCAAAATCCGCCAAGCTGTTTTGAAGGTACGTTCACTATAGTGACATAACCTTTTTAGAAAACGCAAAAAACGGTTATTACGCAATATCTCGAAAACTGTTCTACTTTTGACCATTTTGATTTCATATTCGGATTCAGTGAGCAATTTTACATACAGATCAAGCGTCAGATTCATTTGGTCACGACTTTGTTGAAATTTTGTGACGTTATTATACAAAATTTTCTCAAAGTAGTTTTGACACTAGTCTCTAGTATCGAGTTCCTTTGGGTGTACACCAATGTAATGCAGTGTTACGATATGTGTTCTAGCCCTAGAACATCCACCTCGATTACTTTGTGGAGCAGCCCTACTCTATAATTGAGTAATCTATACGCGAATGTATGAAGTACTGTCGTTTTTGGTAGGATTATTTTCATCTGTACGAAAAATTTCTGAATATTCTGCCTAATGTTCAATGGAATTAAACACAACTCAGTTGTTTGTCTGCTGAAGTTTTCTGATTTTTTTCTAACATCATATTTGTCAGATATAATGTTTAGTAAGTACGCAAAAGTACATTCAAACTTGTTGAATAACCAAATGAATGAGAGATTTAACATGAACAACGACCACATTTGCTGTTTAATGTCTTCTTTAATTTATTTTTTTAATCCCAGGACCAATTGTAGAACAGAATAAAAAACTTGTAGACACAGTCTTTTTGTAAGTTGTAAAGCAAGGGAGGGATGTGCTGAAGTTATTTTAAATTAGTGTGCGAATTATGTACCATGAAATGTTAATATGCATGCCTCCTGGCACATTAATATAAAAAAATGTTAAGTAATGGTAATGATAATAACTCTATGAATAGGGTATTAGAAACTCTTACATTTTTTAATAAGCGAGTTTGAATTGTTTCAAAAATCTAATTTCTGAATAATCTTGTATCAAATGTGAGTTACATATAAAAATGCCTTAAAAACTTGCATAAATATATATATTCTTATTAGCACTTGCGAAATCTTAGAGCCGTACCATAAAATGTAATATTTTTATCAATAGAAATCAAATGATATATTGGTACGATATAATTCCCAAGATATTTCAATACTTAAGTATGCGCATTGTGTATATACCCTGAAGGAGATCGAACTAGTATCAAACAAGTATAGTACTAGTACAAAAATCACCAGTACTAGTTCCCAACTCTACACTTTCCTATACCATGTTAATTTTAATTGACATTGAGTGAGTTTAGAATACTACTAGTACAATTGGTACTATATGGATACTAGGCGGATACTAGTAATATTAGTACAAGATGAGTACTAGTATAATTTCTTCTAGTCGGATACTAGAAAAAATAGTTCAGCATTGAGAACTGGTTTATATATAAAAAAAAATCCCTAAAATTATTGAATTTTTAAACCCAATGGAATTTTTTAAGTCCTTGTCTTCACAAGCAATATTTTGTTCATCAATTCTTAGCTTATAAAAGGAAATGGAAAGTTCCTTCAAGGCACACTCAATCCACTAGCACTTTGTACAACTTGAGTTACGTTTGGTACTACCATATTCCAAAATCCTTTAATTTAAGAAATGTGTTTTGAAACTTCCCCACAAACTAAGCAATTCCTCTTCCGTATTTTAAGAAGAAAAGTTCTTGAAAAATTCCACTATATTATTATTTCACTCAATGTCGAAAAATTCCATTACAATACAAGCACTAATGAACATACATTACATATATCAGTTATTATTTTAAAAAAGATCTTAAATTATGTATGCATTTTTATTAGTCGAACTTTCTTATGTAAATTGTTAATTTTATCAACGGGCTTAAGTTCGAATCTGCAAGACTGCAAACCATGTTTTTTATTATTTTATTAATAAATGAATTTGTTCAAATTCTATTTTATTAATTTATATTAAGATTGGAATATTAAGAAAATTTTTCAATAATCATCAAACCAGCAGAACGGATCAGTACTGATTTCGAGGCCGCTATGCCATCTCATCACCGTTCTTTGTTCAATTTTTCCACTTTTGCAAGTGGTGCTAGTTAGTAGGAATATCAACTATTTAACCAATATTTTAACGAAAATTGAATATGAAAAGTTATCACATTCATATATTTTTTAAGTTATTACATTTTTGGTTAGTACGAAATTCCCCAACCCTGACGATTAATATTCCCAATATTCCATGTATCTCTTTCGCTTTTTCCAGAGCCATCGGCTGCTGATAACTAAAGCTTCTTTGTTATTTATGTTCAAGTAATTGAATTTAGTTGTCAATTTACAATGAACAAGTGCGCGTGACCCGCAACGTTTTAAATTATGTATGAATTTTTATTAGTCGAACATTCTTATGTAAATTGTTAATTTTATCAACGGGCTTAAGTTCGAATCTGCAAGACTGCAAACCATTTTTTTGTTTATTATTTTATTAATAAATGAATTTGTTCAAATTCTATTTTATTAATTTAAATTAAGATTTAATTAAGATTTTTCAATAATCATCAAACCAGCAGAACGGATCAGTACTGACAGACTGGTCGAATCTTAAATACCCTCCAAATATTTAGTAAGTAAATTTAAAATGTTTAACTTGGTGGGACAGAGTTCCTTTATATAATATCGCACGTCAACGACCACTAAAAGGAGCGGGTTTCAAAAATAGAAAATATCATATTTTCCACAGACGAAAGTATGGGCATTGCTAGACCGTCTTAGACTTCATCAGTGATCAAGAGTATATATAATTTATGGGAACCAATTCTCTTTGGAGGGTATTAAAACTGAATTTTGGCGGTGTCGTTCTGGCAAGGGCTGTGGGGCAGACATTTCACCTTTGTCATAAAACTCTAAAAATAAATGTTTGGGATAATTATATACAAAATTTAAAAAACATTTTTTTGATAGGGTCATTTAGGGGGTAAAAAAGGACGAGGGGGCAGGGCAGAGTAGTGCCAGGTTACGTCTCAACTTCGTCATTAAAGCTTAAAAATTTTATTTTTATGGAATGTAGGCTTAAGTAAAACGATATGTTAAATTTTTAAAATATTTTTGCATATAATAATATATGACAAAGTGAATATACCCTCCATATTCTTTTTTGGAGGGTATAAAACATACATATCAAATTAATATTCAATTTTATGAATAGGGGTGAAACTTGTATTTTTGTTTTTCTAAAACTTTTCGGCCTTGAATTTTTTTAATGTAAAATTACATTTACAGTTTTTGTTTTCTTTACCTTAAACCCGTTTTTTTATACAATAATAATACTAATAATAATATCATGCCAATTAATTTCCATTCTAAAATTAATATTGAAAAAAAATTAAGGATTAGTCTCATTGTTTATTAATTGAAAAGTTGAAGTTTAATAACAAACATTTCTAGTATTAACAAACCGTTTGCAAAAATATATATTTGTGTACAATGAAATGGTTAATGGCTACATTATGATGGATCAACCCAAGAATACTTTTTTGAACAATGTAGTCCAACAATTTTTGCAGAAAACTGTGTGTTCGGCGATTTCGCACGCTATCAATCGAACAATTTTTAAAATTTATTTTACATATTACTTAGAGAAAATATACTTTGTATTGCATAAAAACTTATAAATCCTAAAACAATTATTATATGCTAAAAATTTGCCATCGAATTATAACAAAAATTCATTGTCAAATTATGTTTACAATTAACAACAAGTAAAAACGATGTATTCGACCGGGTCGAATCTTAAATACCGTCCAAATATTTAGTAAGTATATATAAAATGTTTAACTTGGTGGGACAGAGTTGCAACATATAATATAGTACGTCAACGCCCACTAAAGGGGTCAAAAATAGACAATATAATGTTTTCCACAGATGAACTAAGGAGTCCAATTCTCTTTGGAGGGTACTAAAACTGTATTTTGCGGAGTCGCTCTGGCAAGGGCTGTGGGGGAGACATTTCATCTTTGTCATAAAACTCTAAAAATAAATATTTGGGATAATTATATACAAAATTTAAAATTTATTTTTTTGATAGGGTTATTTAAGGTGCAAAGGGGGACGAAGGGGTAGGGCAGAGTAGTACCATATTCTATTTTGGAGGGTATAAATTATAAGATTAAAAATTTATTAAACGTTTAAAAATTATAAGATTACCTTTTAACTTTATTTATTCTTTCAAATGTCACTTTTTACACCTACAAGAAAACTGCGGCTTACTTACATAAATGTTTGAATAAATAAACTGATAAGCAGGTGGCAAAGTCTTATAGTAATTTTCAGCGGCGGTGCAGCGAGTGTGTACACAGCATACTGTTCTTTTTTTCAAATTTGAATTTGTTTAAAAATTGTTGTAACAATTAAAAATAAAATGAATGAAAATGCGAATTAGCAATTCGCGTTAAAACATCATCTAAAAGTAATATGAAATCCTACAACTCAAATCAATCTACAAATGAACTTGAAGTATTAGTACTTTTCTGTATATGTTCAATCACCTTTTGAACTAGTGCTTGCTATAGTACTAATCGTACCAGTAGCTTAAAGGCAATTAAGGCGTATCCTCCTGCAGGGTATTTATGTATGCATATAATAACGATTTCTTATAACATTAAAAAATAATTTAATACGAGAAATTAAAGTATATTCATTTTATGGTATATATACATATATATGTATATACATGAATACATATATATATATATATATATATATATATATATATATATATGTTGCATTCACCACAACGATATACGACGCGACAAATAGAAAGGGACCTAAGGGTAAAAACAGGTTTTGTTCAGGAGAGCCATTTTAAAGATTTAAATATGTGTATCTTTGGTGTACCATCACTTTCATAAAACGCGCATATCTCTGGGGGAACACTTTTGGGGCATAGAATCGGTCTCATTCGATGCTCAGATTTTGTCCACATCAAAAATAAAAGTGAAAATTTATTTTTTTTACCCTTAGGTCCCTTTCTCTACGCGCTGTAACATATGTATATATTATGACCATATGTATTTGATTTGTTAAAAATTAAACTTATTCGAAACTGGTTAATTTAATTACAAAAGGAAACGCAGTTATTTAGTTCAGGAGTTTGGACACCCTAAACAGTATATTTGGTTAATTGTTGCCTTCACACTAAAAATTTTCTTAATTAACATTTTTAAGTGCTTTGCATAATGCACAACCTTATTCACATACAGATGGTACAATTTCACCAGATTAAATTTTATGGGCTAAATCTACATAAACGAATGAATATTCTTTAAAAATGTACGGACACTGGTAAATTAATTATGAATCATTTAAGGCTTAATAGTTTCTATGTCGCTAAATGAGTTTTCTACGTAATGCTTCATAAAAATATTAAGAAATGCACATTAACAATAGTAGTCTTTCGAATTCGCTTATAACTCGATTTACGATGATTTAAATTTGCTTTTGCACGGTAAGATTCTCCGGCAAAAGTTGCTACAAGGCAGGTTTGTTGGTGATAATTATTGGTATGCCTCCTGGTTGGAAAAGCGTTTCAAAAGATAGAAAATATTTGTCGACACGTCCCATTTAAGCTCTCTGTTTCTCAACTGTGTTTTTCTAAGGATCAGGAAATGCATTAACATGGGCGAAATTTAATTAAAATACTGTGGCGAAACTTAATTAATATACTCTTGGGAATTATAATGTTGTGATGAAACGAAATCGGATATAAATTAAAGACTGAAATAGAATTTAAAATTAAATTGGGAAGACTTTGTTAACCTTCCCTCCGTTGTTGGAAACTCAAATATACTAATGTATGCAGATGATTTTAAGTTATTCTTATCGTTTGACTCTATTGAGCAACAGTTATGTCTCCAAGCTGACATTATACACTTAACCACTTGGTGCGCTAATAACTTAATCGAGCTAAATGTGAAAAAGTGCAAAAATATGATTTTCTCCCCAGAAAAACTCCAATCAATGGACTCTATAAGATGAATAATGTGTTCATGACCTAGTGGATTCATTTAATGACTTGGGAGTTAGTTTAGATAAAAAACTGGACTTCAGGTGCCATGTAAATTCGACGAGCTACTGGTGTTCTGGGTTTTATTAAACGCTGGGCTAAGGAGTTCTTACGCAACCAATATATTATTTACTACTTTTGTTCGCCCAATACCTGAATACGGATCTGTTGTATGGGACCCACAATATCTTTCACATTCAAATAAAATAGAGTCAGTACAAGTGCAATTCTTATTTGTCTTCGTGGTTTTCATTGGAACTCTGATATAAGATTGCCATCTTACGAGAAACGCCTAGGACTTATTAATCTCCCAACCTTAAGAAGCCGTCGGCAAATGCTAAATGTTACTATTCTGCTGAAATTAATAAACGGATGCATCACATCTCAATTTCCCCTGAGCAAAATAAACTTAAATATACCCAACAGTCGAACAAGGTATTATAGCTTCTTGAGTATTTAGTTTTACACTACAAACTATAGTAACTTCGATTCCTTTCGGAGAATTTGCAATGATCTCAATACACTTTACCCTTGTATCGATTTCAACAAAAGTATTGATGTCGTAATATATGATATAATTTTACATCTTAACTCTTTACAAAATTAATTAAAAACAAAAAAAAGTGCTATATTCGGCTGTGCCGAATCTTAAATACCGTTCACAGATGTAATTCTACTTTCTTTCTTACTTGCTAAAACAGAAAGTAGCTTTAATTAAAAAAAAGCCAAAGTGATCAGTTACTTTTATATTTAAGACAACGTTTAAATTTTTTGGTTAGGAAGCTGAATGTTTGGCTTTTCTTATTTCTAATACCTCTGAACGTCTTTCAAATATATTAAATATGTTTAATTTACAAACAAAAGGAAAAAATCCGTTTCATGTACCCCAAAAGTTTCATTCATACACAACCAAAATAAGGAACTTATATGGCTACTTTTATGTGTTATATACAAAGTTTCTAGCTACATGTATATAAACAACACAACCTTATACATGCTTTAATTATTGATCTTGCAGTAAATTCATTTACGTCATAATTATTATGTATTCTTTATCGACCACGTAGTATGTAATTGATTTACATACTCAGGGTTGTTGCAGAATCCAAGTCAGAATTGTGAATTATCAGAATTGAAAATCAATTCTGATTTGAATTGGTGTCATGAAATCGTCTTGGTTTTGCGCTGATTCGAAAATAAATAAAACCCATATTCGAATCAGCTGTTTTGTTTTGGTTGTGCTGTTGTTTACATTTTGCACTAAATTTACACACATATTTTGATAAATAGTTTTTTATATATTAAAAAATCGGTAATAAAATGGTAGAGGCAGTAGCTTTATACATATTGATTGAGGAAAACAGCAATGAAAAAGTGAAACGGAAGATATTAAGGGATTACGCCAACCCATTGGAGCTGCCGGAAACAGCGTAAGTACACATATAGTATGTACAAGAATGCCAAAGATTTTTTAACTATAATATATATATACAGATTTATTAGCCAATTCCGCTTAAACAAAGAGGCGTTTCAAATGCTGTTGAACATTGTCAAAGTTCATTTGCCTCCTTCAAACATTTCCTGTATTGTTCAGCTAGCTGCGACATTGCGCTTTTTGGCAGAAGGATCATATCAAAAATCAATAGGAAATGATAGTTCCGTTTGTCTCGCCAGAAGTACGGTGTCAATTGTCTTAAGCAACGTACTAAAGGTTCTGCAAAGGCATGTGTGCCCTCAGTGGGTGAAGCTAACAATGGATGACAATGAAAAAGGAAGATGTAGGAACCATTTCTTCACCAAATATAGAATTCCTTCTATAGTTGGTTGTATTGATGGGACGCACATCAAAATTATAAAACCTGCTGTGGATGAGCATTTATTTTTTAATAGAAAGGGGTATTTCAGTATGAATGCCATGATTGTAAGTAGAAACTAATAACAATTTTTTTGAAAATAGTTGTTTTATATATATTTCATTTCCAGATATGCGATAGTGACATGCTAATTCGAGCAATAGACGCACGGTATCCAGGCTCAAGTCACGACGCTTTTGTTTGGAACATCAGCAAGGCCCGTCAACATTTTCTGACAGAATTTCAGAATGGTGACCGAACGTCAAAATTGTTAGGAGATTGCGGGTATGCTATAGAGGCTTTTTTATTAACTCCATATCGAAATGCAGCATTCAACACAAGAGAGCATAAATTTAATATAGCTCATGCTGCGGCTCGTAACATTGTAGAGCGGACAATAGGAGTTCTGAAAAGCCGTTTTCGATGTTTGATGGGTACACTGCATTACAGTCCACAAAAAGTGGTACAAATAGTCAATGTTTGCAGCGCCCTGCATAACATATGCAGAAGTTATAAAATTTCATACGAAGGAGATGAAATTGGTTTTGAATCCGAAGAGCTATCAGAGGACAATGATTTATTGATGCCAACAGTGTCACTTCAAAATGAAGGGCAAAGAATAAGAGAAGAAATTGCAAACAGTTTATAAAATTATTGAAATAAATTACAAGAAATTATAGACTTTTTGATGTTTTTATTTTAGAAATTCAATTTAAGGTAACACAGTTCTTTTTGCACTTAGATCAGTCTTATAAGTAGCATAAATAGTTATATAAAATAAGGTACACAAATAGTTGTTTTTGAGATCAGTTTTTCTCACTGTTATTGTTTTGCAAGTTAAATTTTAATACTTCTAGTTCCAGTTGCTTTTTTTTTATTTCGTTTTTCTCCTGCATCACTTTCAAAATTCGGGAACTTAAACTTACAAATTCATCTTTTAATTCTTTCACGGAATTTGCCACAGCTTCATGGTTTTGTTCTATAGCGCGGTATACGCGTCTGAATGAGCTCGAATGTTCTTTTTGAATCGAAATGAGATGATCGATTTTATCGTTCAGTTCATTTTTTCTTTTACCGTCTTCATCTAAAAACTTTTCAATCAACGCTGCTACGCTCTCTGGTCTTGCTCTTTTCGGTGTACTGCAAATAGTTGGCGTTTTCAGTATTCTTTTAGAACTCGTTGGAATGTCATCATGTAAGGCAAGTTCAGAATAATCAACAGTGCCCAGCGATATTCCCGAGACACCTTCAACTGTTGTATTTATTCCACACATTTGCACAATAGCTTCTTCTGTTGGCGTGAGCTGGAATTTATTGAACAAGCCTCCCCCAGTTGCACGAGACTCTGACCTATTATGTGCTAGCTTCTTTTTAATTTCGCTTTTCCATTCCGTCCATATCTGCCCATATAAAAATCTTTTAAGTCTAAAAAAACCTATTCACAAAATTTAAAAATTACTTACCTTTTTCCAACCATTTGCATCCTTAGTCGGTGGTCCAGCACTGTTGAGAGATTGAGATAACTCTTGCCAAAGCGACTCTACCAGCACCTTATCGCGCTTAGTGTAACCGCTTGCTATATCCTTATTCTCTTCCATAAACTTTAAAAATATCTCATTTTGTGTTTGATTCCTATGTTTTCCCCTATTGGTGATAAAATAATAATGAAAATTTTTGCTTTTTTAGTTTAATAAATAAAAATAAATAAATTTACTTACATTGTGAGCCAAATTGTATTTACCGCCTAAACAAATATACAAATCTGCCACCTGTCAGCTGATCAGATTATTTCTGATAAAAAAACGATAAAAACAGATTCTGTGACACCCAGTTCTGACACAATTCCGATTCGAACACAAAAACGATAAATATCTGTTTCTGTGACACCAAAATGAATTCTGTGTCGATTTCAATTCTGATTCTGATAACAATCAGATTCTACAACAACCCTGACTATCCCGCTAAGCGTATAATATTCTATGCTATATGATTAATTTTTGTATTTCTCTTAGTTAAGTTGTAATAAACCTATGAATGTTAAAGGTCGTGTTATTTCTTTGGTCACTGCGTAGCATATTCGCTAACATTGGTTATGGGCCCAGCACGCTTCCGATTATTTAAATCGAGATTTTGAAAAATTTACGCGAGAACGAGGTATTTTACATCAAAAGACTGTTGTATACACACCCCAGCAAAACGGTATTGCCGAAAGGGCAAATCGCACGTTAGTGGAAATGTCGCGTTGTTTGCTGGAAGATTCCAAGTTACCTCAAAATCTATGGACAGAGGCCGTTAATACTTCGGTTTATATCCGAAATCGTTCGCCCACGAAAATTTTAGATAACAACACACCATATTTTAAGTGGTTTAGGCGAATACCGTCCGTTTCACATTTTAGAATCTTTGGATGTGATGCAATAGTTCTAGATAAAAAGCCTGGGAGAAACAAATTTTTACCTAAAGGCACTAGTTTATCGTTTGTTGGATATTCTTCCACCAGCAAAGGTTATAGACTTTATGATAAAATACATAGAAAAATCATCATATCGAGAGACGTCGTATTTTTTGAAAGCTCGTTTAACTATGCAAATGATAAACATCCTAGTAGTGATTGGTTCACTATTCATGGTAACGAATATAAGCCAAATGATGCAGTTAAGCCATATGAGAATTCCTGTTACTCAAACAAAGACATTTTTGATGATGTGCATGTTGCACCGGTTGATGAGAATTTCGATGAGTTAGATGATGACGAGATTCCAGATCCCGAAAATTGTGGAGAAAAACGAAAAAGAGGCAGACCACCAGGTAAATCCAAAGGAAAAGGAACGGAAAGACCTCACAAAAACTTCTTAAGAGACAAAAAATCGGATGTGGTAAATAAAATAGCAGAGGAAGGTGTAGAACCCAAAAACGTGCAAGAGGCCATAGAAAGGGAAGATGCGAGCAAATGGAGTTTGGCAATGAAAACAGAGTATGATAGTTTAATAAAAAACCAAACTTGGGATTTAGTGGATCGCTCAAAAACCAAAAACATTATTGGCAGCAAGTGGGTATTTTCAATAAAACGGAGACCAGACGGAGAAATCGAGAAGTATAAGGCCCGACTCGTAGCACAAGGATGCTTTCAAAAACCTTTTATTGACTATTTAGAAACATATGCACCTGTTGTGCGTCACTGTACAATCAGACTAATACTATCATTGTCTGCACGTTTTGGTTTATTAGTAAATCATATAGATATTGTATCAGCTTACCTTAATGGTGAATTAAAAGAAGATTTGTACATGTATCAACCAGAAATGTTTATAGACCAGAGAAATAAACATAAGGTCTGCAAATTAAAGAAATCAATATATGGTCTGAAACAGGCGGGAAAAGACTGGAACCAGAAAATTAACGAAATTTTATTAGGTCTTGGTTTTAATCGGTGTCAAAGTGACAGTTGTGTGTATGTAATGCGACAAAACGACGAAATCAACATAATTGCTATATATGTCGATGACATGCTAATAGCATGTAGTAAGAAAAACACCATGGAAGCTACAATACAAAATCTGAAAAAACAAATTAATGCAGTTGATCGTGGCCCTGTAAGCTATTATTTAGGACTAGAAATTGAACGAGCAAAGGAACGAGGAGAGATTAAAATACATCTAAATCGGTATACCAAGGAATTATTGGAGGAGTGGGGCATGTCAAATTGCAAGCCAGCATCTACGCCGCTGCCTTTAGGTACCAAATGTAAAGATGAATCTTGCAAAGGTGAAAATGTAAAAGAATACCAGTCCCTGATTGGTGGTTTAATGTACCTCGCCACAATTTCACGACCAGACATTGCACATACTGTATCAGTTTTAAGTCAGTTCAGCTCGCATCCACATCAAGATAATTTTTCTGCTGCAAAGCATGTACTCCGGTACCTAAGAAAAACTCCCAATGCTTCATTTATTTATGGCAGAGATGAAGGAATGTTGTGTTACACTGATTCAGATTGGGGATCGAATCAAATCGATCGGAAGTCATTTAGTGCCTTTATTCTTTTCTTCGCAGGTGCTCCAGTTAGTTGGGAATCCAAGAAACAGCACGTAGTCGCGCTTAGCTCGATGGAAGCCGAGTATATTGCCATATGCCAAGGGACAAAGGAGATAGTTTTTCATCGTACGTTGCTAGATGAAATAGGCTTCGAATCTGAAGTAAAACAACCAACCAAAATTCTGTGCGATAATCAAGGTGCCCAATTTCTTGCTAAGAACCAAATGACTCTAAAACGCAGCAAACATATAGATATAAGATTTCACTACACCAAACAGAAAATCCAACTAAATGAAATTTGTATTCATTATATTTCGACTGATCAAAATGTAGCAGACTTATTAACCAAATTATTGTCTAAAGTTAAACATGAATATTTATGTGAAAAATTAAATTTAAAGTTCTTGTAAATTTCTTTTATTAATGTACGTATATTGTATGTATTTACAGAATTAAGTAAATCAACACGTTTTGAGAGTTTGTGTTGACGTAGAGTATGTTAAATACAAAGTTCCTAGCTACATGTATATAAACAACACAACCTTATGCATGCTTTAATTATTGATCTTGCAGTAAATTCATTTACGTCATAATTATTATGTATTCTTTATCGACCACGTAGTATGTAATTGATTTACATACTATCCCGCTAAGCGTATAACATTCTTTGATATATGATTAATTTTTGTATTTCTCTTAGTTAAGTTGTAATAAACCTATGAATGTTAAAGGTCGTGTTTTTTCTTTGGTCACTGCGTAGCATATTCGCTAACATTATGTACTAAAAAATTTCGATTTTCCAACCCTGAAACTGAATTTTTAATACCAAATTAGTTCTTCCTGAAGTATAAAATAGGTTTAATTCACTAAAAAACAAAATTTGGAATTTACATGGGTACTTTTATGTACCAGAAATATTTCGATTTTCCAACTCTGGAAGCGAATTTTTATTTTTTTACCAATGCAATTCTCAGTGAATTTTTGGTTACTGTCATGTACCATAAAATATTTCATTTGTCCAACCCTGTAATCGACATTTTTTTAAGATTTTATTACCAATTTTGTTCTTCCTGAATTATAAAATAGTTTTAATTAGCAAAAACAACAACGTCAATTGCCTCTTTTGTTACTTTTATACATAAAGAATATTTTAATTTCCCAACCGTGAAAACGAAATTTGAATTTTTTGTTGTTGTTTTTTACCAATGCAACTCTTAATAATGCGGTTCATGCAACTCTTAATAATGAGGTTTATTTAAGAAAAATTTAATATTTGTACTACAATATATTGCAGTTATCCAACCCTGGAATCGAAATTTTAATTTGTGTTAATATTTGATACCAATTTTCTTTTTCCTGAATTAAAAAAAAGTTTTAATTAGTAAAAACCAGACGTTAGTTAGCTCTTTGGTTATTTTATGTATAAAAAAAATTTCGATTTCCCTGGGAGCGAAATTTTCATTTTTGTTTTCTTTTTTTACCAATGCTAGTTTTCATTAGTTATAAAGTAGTTTTATATATGAAAATCTGTAACAATTTGTGTCACTTTATATTGCATGTACCAAAAAAACTTTAAATTTCCCAGAACTGGAATTGATATTTAATATTTTTTCCTTTTTTATAAATTCGAATCTTCGTGCGGTATAAACTAGTTTTATTGAAGAAACATTTTAAATTTTTAACCGTTTTGGTTACTTTTGTTTATACAAAATTTAAATTTCCCAAACCTGGAAGGGCAATTTTAATTTTTAAAATTTTTTACCAATGCAAATCTTCATGAAGTATAAAGTAATTTTATTTAAGAAAAACTCATGTAATTTTGCTTATTACATGTACTACAAAATATTGCATGTACCAAAAAAACGCTAATTTTCCCAACCCTGGAAGCTAAATTTTATATTTTTATTTTTTATCAGTGCAAGTCGCTGTGCCATTTACGATCCTATCTAGAAGATCTTAGTTCTGTGAGACACAAACGTATCACAAAGGAACCCCATTTGTTGAATTCACAACAACACATAGATTTTGCTACTAACAGCCGGCCCGAAGCGCAATCGTAAAGATTGGTCATCAGTCCTTATCTAACAAATCTTCCACTAATTGGTATCAACCACAAACCACCACGTGAACTCCCGAAGGAGACCTCACCAATATCCAGTCGCAGTAAACTGCTGGGCCAGTACTGCATCCCGTGGTACCTGTTTAGACTACTGGTGAAGCCTCGAAAGCCAAACCAGTGTAGGTTCTATAAACTTTCTATTGATTTCAGTTTCTGTTTTACCCAAACTCAGGTGTCCTTGCTCCTATTGTTTCTTACTCAGACTCATGGACAAATCGGAATTTGATGTGAGTAATGGACCTTTGGGGTCAAAAGTTGTGAAGAGTGAGTAATGTAGTTGTTCTGTCAAGGATATGAAAAAGAAAGCTAGGGCAGAATTCGACTATCAATTTGATTCAGCGAATGAAACCTTGTTTGTGCGACGGCTGGATAATAGCGTATGTAGCATGGCAACAAATCCCGACAAAGTTAAAAGATGGAGCTCTACATCTGAAAGAAAAGTGGACGTTAACATCACTTCACTCTTCCAAAACTATAAGAAAGGGATGAGTGGAGTCGATCAAGCTGACCAGTCAATTGCAGCCTACAGAATAGCGATAAGAGGCAAAAAAATGGTGGTGGGTAATATATAGCTACATGCTAGATTTGTCTGTTTCTAATGCCTGGCGGCTTATCCAATGGGATACTGAAGATAATATGGAACAGCCACAGTTTCGCCGAAGTATTATTTGAGGCAATTAGGAGCTGCAAAACGGCGTAAGCCTTCCTCCTTAGTTGCAGACATAAATAAGGATAACACTGGAAACTTTCCTGAAAAGATGCACAATCAGTTGAGATGTACCATATGCCCCATGAAAGCTCGTTGGCAATGCAAAAAATGCATTAAAACGCAGTGCATAGAAAAGGGGGTGTTTTGAAAAAAACTCACACATAAGCCCATTGGCCTTATATGAGGACGTCCATTTTTTCCCACATGCAGAATTTTTTTGTTATATTTTTTTATGTAAAGTATTTATTTAGATCCTAAACACTAATAAAAACAAGTTTTTTTTTAACAAATTGCTTCTAGTCTATATTTGGGTCCAAATGGGTTAATACCCTTCACAGATGTAATTCTTCTTTCTTTCTTACTTGCCAAAACAGAAAGTAGGTTTAATTAAAAAATCAAAATGATGTTATCGGTTACTTTTAGATTTTGTTGGTTTTTAATACCAGTTTACTTCTTTTTGATATATAAAGTAGGTATAATTCATTATAAATATAAAAAATAACAAATAAAATGGTTGCTTTTATAAATCACAAAATGTCGATTTTCCAACCCTGGAACCGAATTTTCAATTATTTAATACTAATTTAATTTTTTCTGATATATAAAATAATTTTAATTCATTAAAAACAAAAAATTTGGAGTTTATGTATGTACTTTTATGTACCAAAAATATTTCGATTTTCCAACCCTGGAACCGAATGTTTAGTTTTTAAAATTTTGAATACCAATGTAATTCTTAACAAAGTATGAAATAGGTTTAAGTCACTGAAAAAAACCAAAATTGGGAACTTATATAATTACTTTTATGTACCAAAAAATTTCGATTTTCCAATTTATAATTTTTTGATACTAGTTTAATTTTTTCTGAAATATCTAATAGGTTTAATTCACTAAAAGCACAAAATTCGGAATTTATGTATGTACTAATATGTACGAAAAATATTTCGATTTTCCAACTCTGGAAGCGAATTTTTATTTTTTTAGTAATGCCATTCTTAATGTGGTGTAACATAGTTTTACTTGACAAAAAAATTAAAATTTTTAAACTTTTTGGTCACTTTCATGTATCATAAAATATTTCATTTGTCCAACCCTGGAGTCGAAATTTATATTTTTAAGATTTTAATACCAATTTTGTTCTTCCTGAACTATAAAACAGCTTTAATTAGCAAAAAGAAACAACGTCAATTGCCTTTTTGGTTACTTTTATGCAGAACAAATATTTCAATTTCCCAACCCTGGAAACGAAATTTAAATTTTTTTTACGAATGCAACTCATAATGAGGCCTGAAATAGTTTTATTTAAAAAAAAACTTAATATATGTAACCATTTAGGTCATTTTTATGTACCACAAAATATTGCAGTTATCCAACTCTGGAATCTAAATTTTGTTTTTTTTTAGTGTGTGATACCAATTTTGTTTTTCCTGAATTCAAAAATAGTTTTAATTAGTAAAAAAACAACGTCAATTCCCTTTTTGGTTACTTTTATGTATAAAAAAAATATTTCAATTTCCCAACCCTGGAAGCGAAATTTAAATTTAAAAAAATTTTTTTTATCAATGCAAATCTTCATGAGGTATAAAGTAGTTTTGTTTAATAAAAAATCGAATTATGCAACCATTTTGTTATTACATGTACTACAAAATATTGCATGTACCAAAAAAAATTTAATTTTTCCAACCCTGGAAACGAAATTTTATTTATTTTTGTTGTTTTTTATCAGTGCAACGTTTCTTGAGGTATAAAATAGTTTTATTTAAGAAAAATGCAAATTTTTTACCATTTTGGTAACTTTCATGTACCATAAAATATTGCACTTGTCCATCTCTGGATTCGAAATTTTATATTTTATTTTTGAATTTTTTTAAATAAAACTACTTTATACCTCAAGAAACGTTGCACTGATAAAAAAACAAACAAAAAATTAAAATTTCGCTTCCAGGGTTAGGAAATTGATTTTTTTTTTATATATAAAAGTAACCAAAGAGGCAATTGACGTTGGTTTTCTACTAATTTAAACAATTTTTTATGGCCTATTTCTGAGCTAAGAAAGATAACTTAAGCGAACGAAAAGCACTCGCTCGAATTCGAATCAATTTGGATTTCTCATTGGCACTCACTTTCTTTCGCACTAAGTTACGTATGTCAATTTTGGTATCTTACGTTTTAATAAGTAGAAGCAATGCCATATCATAAATTTTTATATTTCTGTTAAAAGTATTAAAAAATACTACGAAGTTATTCTAAAGCTAATACAACTGCGTGTAAGTGTGATCAGCTGGTGGAAGGTATCAATAAATAAAAGGGTGAGAAAATTTAAAAAAATATTTGTAAATTTTGTGTTTTTTGTTTTAATTTTATAAGTGTTTAAATAGATAAAATAATATTTATAAAAAACTCAGACGAAAAAGTGAAGTGCATATCACGTTTAAAAGAACCATATTTGTTTTACAAAAGATGGATTTATCGGTGGCTGTTTACTTTTTAAATGAAACAGATAACGATGATGAAACTGTTCAAATGAATCGCAGAGAACTAAGAGATAGATTTAATGTTCTGGAGCTGCCTACCAACCAGTGAGTGCATACAAACATGTTATCATGCCAATCAAATAACTGAAAACAAATTATTTTAACAGATTTATTGCAAACTTTCGCGTTTCCAAAGACGTGTTCCTTTTTCTTTTGGAAAAACTTAAAAATCAAGGTGTAAAGTCTTTAAGAAGCACGAATATTCGACAGGATATTAAATTGGCAACCTTTTTACGATTTCTAGCCACTGGGAGCTATCAGCAAACAGTAGGCAATGAAATGTGTTCGTCAACATCCACAGCAACTGTATGCCGAATCGTTAAGGAATGCTTAGATTTTTTTGAAAACTGTATATAGTATGTGGTGAATGGATAAAAATGGTTCGTTCTGAAGACGAAAACATAGGGGATTTTTTTCAATCCACAGGCTTTCCCGGGATAATTGGCTGCGTTGATGGAACTCACGTGAGAATAAAGTCCCCAGGAGATCATCTGAAGCACCTTTACTATAATCGAAAGGGCTATTACAGTATAAATGTCATGGTGGTAAGTTAAACAAAATATATTATTAAATATACTTAAAAATTTATTTCTACATTTTTAGATATGTGACAACAAAACATATATAACATATGTTGATGCCAGACACCCTGGGGCCAACCATGACGCATTTGTATGGGAACAAAGTCTTATTGATCAAAAACTACGAAATGCCTATGAAAATGGTCAAAGAAATACATGGATTCTTGGTAAGATGTTTGCATAGTTCTTGTAGTCATAATAGATATATCTATATTTTTCCATACATAAATTTCTCTGTTTATTTAATTTTTTTTATAAATATAATTTGTTTTCATTTATCTAGGTGATGCTGGCTACAAACTTAAACCATATCTAATGACGCCATTCAGAAATCCAGAAAGTTCCGAAGAAAGGAAGTACAATAAAAAACATGCAAGTGCACGCAACGTTGTTGAGCGTTGCTTTGGAATACTAAAAAACAGATTCCGCTCCATAATAGGTTCCAGAGGACTTCATTACTCTCCAAACAAGACTACCCAAATAATCAATGCATGCTGTGCTCTTCACAATATGTGCATAGCCTACAACTGCCCATTGCCAACAATTGAAGTGGAAGACGAAACGAGTAGTGAAGTGTTAGATGTATTCGAACAAGAGGAAATAGGCGCAAATTCAATAAGAAGAAATATTGCCATGAACTTATAAATACTTAAGTGCATTCAAACATTAAAAATTAAAGAAAATTACTTTAATTATGATACGATACCTTTTTTGTCTAACATTGATTTAAAAATTTTCAAAAGTTAATTTAAAAAATCCATTTTTATTATTATAAATCTTTCATAACAAAGGAAAATTAGTTTAATGTAATGTAGATGTACTTAAAAAATATTATTTAATAAAAAACTATTTTAGTTTAGAAACAAAAATCACAATTCATTTATTAATACATTTTGCATGATCACAAAATTATAAAAACAAAAATAATAATAGTAATAAAAACAAGCCACAATAATTTACACTTTTTAACTTTTAGAAAAATGTTTTTCTAAAACATTTTCTATCCTTATTGTGGCTTTAACTAGTTCCGTTATACCAGCTGCTGTTGCTTCAGCGGCATTAGCCATCCTCTTTGCTGCTTCAGCTTGTACCACAGCAGCATCAGCCATTCTTTTTATAGAATTGGCTTGTTCAGCAGCTGTTGCAGCATTTCTCTCTGCTACTCTCAGCTGTCGGCGGATGAGATTTATTTCCTCATTAACAACTTTTGACTTTTTTGCTGAATGTGATACTGTTGGGTCATTTTCACCGTCACTGAAACAACTTTCCTGACGTTTTGTACTAGCAGCAAGAGCGGTGGTGTTTTGTTGTTGTTTCAAAGAGCTTTGGTGGACATTGCGGGGTGAGTTTTGGTCATTTGTAGGTTTATTTTTTTGTTGGGAAGTTCCCAAACTTCTAGTTGGAGTAACCACTGCAACAGATTTGCTGCACCTAGCTGGTGACTCCACCAGCGCAATAAAACAATCATTAATTGATTGGTCTTCTACCCCAAACACTTTACCTCCGGGAGCTACAGCAGACGATACAAACAGCGTGCGGTCTATAATAACCTCTAGTTCTGTTAAATTGTTATAGCGGTATAAGCCACCACCCGTCTCTCTAAGGCTCTTTTGGTTTTCCCCAATTTTCTTCTTTGTTCGCGATTTCAAATCTGCCCAGGTCTATAAAACCATAAATATTTAATGGATTTTTTTTTCTAACATACAAACAAAATTACTAACCTTTTTCCATTCGCCAATAGTACGTGAAGGAGGTCCAAGCGCATTTAAATTGCTGCAGAGTTTTTTCCACTCCTCGTCCACCGTAAACTTATTGGCACCAAAGACTGGAGCACCCCTGGCTAAATCAGGATTTGCTTCCATAAATAGCACTAATGTTTTCAGTTGCTGCATTGTTGACTTCTTTAAACTGAAAAAACAATTGTTAAATACATACATTCATATGTATATCATATGAATAGTTTATACTTACCACTTGTTATCCATTTGTAAATACTTTTTTAATGTACTTAGATTTTTTAGTATTATTTTTTATTATTCTTTTTTTATTTATAAGTATGTATACTCATATGTAAATTCTCTTACGAAAGCAAAACCAAAAGTGAGTGATTTTGACATTTCATTCTCAGTGTTGACAACACGTTCTTAACAGAGAAATCGGATTTTATATGAAAACACTTACGTTTTCATTCGAGTTCTAGATCGAGTCACTGTTCGCATAGAAAGTGTGTAGAGAAATCGAAATCAATGTTCTTTCTCATAGAATGCGAATGAAAGCGTTCTTTCTTAAATCAGAAATAGGCCATTAGTTCAGGAAAAACAAAATTGGTATCAAAAATTAAAACAAAATCAAAATTTAGATTTCGGAGTTGTATAACTGCAATATTTTGTGGTACATAAAATGGACCTAAATGGTTACAAATATTAGGTTTTTCTTAAATAAAACTACTTCATGCCTCATTAAAAGTTGCATTGGTAAAAAAAATTTAAATTTCGTTTCCAGGGTTGGGAAATTGAAATATTTATTCCAAAATAGTAACCAAATGGGCAATTGACGTTGTTTCTTTTTGCTAATTAATTGTTTTATAATTCAGGAAAAACCAAAATAGTATAAAATACTAAAACCAACCAAAATTTCGATTCCAGGGTTGGATAACTGCAATATTTTGTAATACATGAAAATGACCAAAATGGTTACAAATTTTAAGTTCTTCTCAAATAAACCTCATTATTAACAGTTGCATGAACCTCATTATTAAAATATATTATGCTACATGAATGTGAATAAAAAGTTTAAAAATTCACTGAGAATTGCATTGGTACAAAAATAAAAATTCGCTTCCAGAGTTGGAAAATCGAAATATTTCTGGTACAAAAAAGTACCTATATAAATTCCAAATTTTTTCTTGTTAGTGAATTAAACCTATTTTATACTTCAGGAAGAATTAATTTGGTATTCAAAATTCGGTTACAGGCTTGGAAAATCGAAATTTTTTAGTACATAAAAGTAGCCATATAAGTTCCTTAGTTTGGTTGTGTGTAACTGAAATCTTTTTTATACTTCAGGAAGAAATAAATTGGTATTCAAAACCAAAAAAATCCAAAAGACTATTCTACGGTTGGACAATTAGAACTTTTTGGGGTGCATGAAACGGATTTTTTCTTTTTGTTTGTAAATTAAACATATTTAATATTTTTGAAAGACGTTCAGAGGTATTAGAAGTAAGAAAAGCCAAACATATAGCTTCGCAACCAACAAATTTGAACGTTGTCTTATATACAAAAGTAACTGATAACATCATTTTGTTTTTTTTATACCCTTCACAAAAAAGTGAAAGGGTATATATATATAGGTTTGTCATTCCGTGTGTAATTTCTTCGATATGCACATGGGGCCCCATAAAGTATATATATATATATTCTGGATCCTTATGAATAGCAATGACGATTGAGTGATGTCCGTCTGTCTGTACGGGGGGTTTTACCAAGCCCCCAGAAGAGCTAGAGACTTCGTTATTGGACCGTTGGATTGGAAATAAACTTAAATAGAGTGGTATGGAAATTCAGAAAGATCCGAAGTATAGTTCAATTATTTTTTTTAATGTTTGTAAATTAAACCTATTTCGTGCTTTGGGGAGCCTCAATGGTCTATTAAAAAATAAAAAAAATTTTCCAGGGATGGGAAATTAAACATTTTTTTTCGGCCCATTCCGTTTTTTTTTCGTTCTTAAAATTGTTAAAAATTTCAAGTTTTTCTTTAACAAAAATTCTTTATACGTTATGAAGATTTGCACTGACCAAAAAAAATTTTTTTAATTCAAATTTTGCTTCCAGGGATGGGAAATTGATTTTTTTTATACGTGAAAGTAATCAAACAAACAACTGATGTATTTTTTCTACCTAAAACTGTTTTATAATTTAGGAAGAACAAAATTGGTATCAAAAATTAAAAAAAAATTAAATTTTCGAGTCCAGGGTTGGACAAGTGCAATATTTTGTAGTACATGAAAGTGGCAAATATGGTTAAAAAATTTAAATTTTTCTTAAATAAAACTACTTTATACCTCAAGAAGACTTGCACTGATAAAAAATAATAAATAAAAATTTTGCTTCCAAGGTTGGGAAAATGAAAGTTTTTTTGGTACATGCAATATTTTGTAGTACATGTAATAACCAAAATGGTTATAAATTCTGAGTTTTTCTTAAATAAAGTTACTTTATACTTCATGAAGATTTGCATTGATAAAAATTAAAATTGCATAATAGTAACCATATAATTTGTTATTTTTGATTTTTATGATGAATTATACCTACTTTATATATCAGGAAGAATTAAAAGTCTATTCTACGGTTGGACAATTAGAACCTTTTGGGGTACATCAAACGGATTTTTTCTTTTTGTTTATAAATTAAACATATTTAATATATTTTAAAGACGTTCAGAGGTATTAGAAATAAGAAAAGCCAAACATTTTGCATCCTAACCAACAAATTTAAACGTTGTCTTAAATATAAAAGTAACTGATAACATCATTTTGCTTTTTTTAAATTAAAACTACTTTCTGTTTTAGCAAGTAAGAAAGAAAGAAGAATTACATCTGTGAAGGGTATCTAAGATTCGGTACAGCCGAATATAGCACATTTACTTGTTTTTGTTTTTGTTTTTTTTTTGCTTTTTATACCCTTCACAAAAAAATGAAAGGGTATATATAGGTTTGTCATTCCGTGTGTAATTTCTTCGATGTCAATATAGGACACCATAAAGTATATTCTGGATCTTTATGAATAGCGATGACGACTGAGCGATGTCCGTCTGTTCATCCATCTGTACGTGAAATCGGTTTTCCCAAGCCCCGAGAAGAGCTAGAGACTTTGTTATTGGACCATTGGATTGGAAATGAACTTAAATATAGTGGTATTGAAATTCAGAAAGATCCGATGTACGGTTCCAGAGCTGGGAAGCTTACACCTATTTCTCGACGCAAAATGTATACCAAAAACCAATTATTTTTTTTAATGTTTGTAAATTAAACCTTTTTCGTGCTTTGGGAAGCCTCAATGGTGTATTAAAAACTAAAAAAATTAAAATTTTTTTCCAGGGATGGGAAATAAAAATTTTTCTTTTCGGCCCATTCCGTATTTCGTAGTACATGTAGTACCTAAAATTGTTAAACATTTCAAGTTTTTCTTTAACAAAAGCTCTTTATACGTCATGAAGATTTGTATTGACCAAAAAATTTTTTTATAAATTCGAATTTTGCTCCCAGCGGTGGGAAATTGCATTTTTTTATACGTGAAAGTAATGAAACAGGCAACTGATGTTTCTTTTTTTTTTTGCTCCCTAAAACTGTCTTATAATTTAGTTTAGGTTAGTTTAGAGGGCCGTTGTCCCTGGCCGTTGTCCCTGATGCCCTTAAGCAGAGGACCTCCTAAGGGATGTCCTCCGCCGTTTCAAACCATCCTGTACCCCTGAGGAAGGATGATACCCCTGGAAGCTCCATGTTTGCCAGGCTGTCTAAGTCTGACAGGAATCGGGAGCCCAGCGCCACTGCCCTTGCTTTTGCAAATGCAGCACACTGACACAGAAGATGGAGGACAGTCTCTTTATCATTGCAGCTTCTGCAATAGTCGTTGTATATTAGACCCATTCTCCTCGCATGAGTCCCAAAGCTACATTGTCCTGTGAGAACGTTCACCAGTTAACACATGCGTGCCTTGTCAAACTTGAGAAGGTCGCGTGTTTTGCGCAAATCGTAATGGGGCCACATGGCTCTTGCCACGAGACAGTTAGCCACGCTTTCCCACCTAAGTTGAGCTAGTTTGTATGATTCGCTTTGAATCAGAAACTTGCATCGCGCTAATGGAATGCCAGTGAAGTGACTGATCATTGAACTGTTCAATTCAGTCCCTTGTCTGGCAATCTCATCCGCAGTATGGTTGCCTGGACATCCAGAATGCCCCGGCACCCAAACCAGTGTCACCCTCGAATGTCTCGCTATCTCGTTGATAGGCAGTCGGCATTCGACCACAGTTTTTGATGTACTGTACACACCACTAATAGCAGAGATGGCTGCCTTGCTATCGGTAACAATGAAGATATCATTCGATATCCTATAGTACCTTAGCCATCTCGCTGCCCGAGTAATAGGAGAGATTTCGGCTTGCAAGACAGTACAACCGTCCTGGAGCCGAAATGGAGATCTTATATTGAAGTTCTCCACATAGAAGCCTCCGCCCGTTCTTGTTCCCCTTTTGGATCCGTCAGTGAAAACTCTAACTGAATCCTCGGGAAAGGAAAGCCTGTCCACCTGTTCCCTGTCAACGACAATGGAACGGAAAAGTCCACCAAAGAAGGGTCTTGGTACACAGTAGTCAATGTTGGCATGGATTTTCGAGTGCTCTCTCAAAATCCTAGCATGCCCATAGTCAGTCCTAGTCCATGGACATACTGTATTCAACCTGACCGCTGAGAATAGAGCCAGTTGTCTGGCCAGAATGTCAACCGGGAGCCAGTTTAGCATTGCAAAAATTGCTCCCGTTGGTGTAGATCGTAGTGCGCCTGTCATCAGTCTCGCTACGACCCGAAAGACTTTTTCAAAGGTCCTGCGATGAGCCTGCTTGTCCATCGCATTCCACCAAACCAATACCCCGTAAAAGAGTACCTTTTTAATAACAGCCTCAAGGATCCAATTGATCCCCTTAGGGTTGATACCCCATTTGAGGCCTACTGCCCTTTTGCATGTATAAATAGCCACTAAGGCCCTTTCCGCTCTCGCCTGTATGTTCTGATTCCATGATAGCTTACTATCCAGAATCACACCTAGGTACTTGGTGGTTTTAGATAGTTTCAAGGAGGTGCCGTTAAGCTTTGGGTGTATAAAGCTATCGGTCTAGTACCTCCTAGTGAAGAGCACCAACTCAGTCTTGGCTGGGTTGATGCCGAGCCCACATCTGACACTCCACCTACTCAGCAGAGCCAGCGCAGACTCCATACACTGAGATATGGTATCCAAGTGCTTACCCGATATCGCCACCGCTACGTCATCAGCGTACGCGACAGTCATAATCTGTCTGCGTTCTAGACTTAGCAAAAGCGAATAAATGGTCAGGTTCCACAACAGAGGTGACAGAACACCTCCCTGTGGAGTGCCCCGATAGACTGCCCTATACTCAGTGACATCCCCAATCGAGGCCCTCACTACCCTGAAAGTTAGTAAGTTTCTAACAAACCGGCATAAATTGTCATCAATCTCTACTTCTACCATCCCATTGATGATGGAATCGGGGTTGACATAGTTGAAAGCACCTTCTATGTCCAGAAAAGCCCCCATAGTAAATTCCTTATACTCAAGAGATTTTTCTATGTGACCCACTAGAGAATGTAGTGCCGTTTCCACAGCTATGCCGTTAGTGTAGGCGTGCTGTGATTTAGAGAGAAGCTCACTCGGAATGGTCATTCTCAGATGAATATCAAATACCCTTTCTAAAGTTTTGAGTAAAAAAGAAGTAAGACTTATCGGTCTGAAGTCTTTAGGATTGGTGTGTGACATGTTACCCCCCTTCGGGATAAAGACAACCTTGTACGTACGCCAAAATATAGATATATATGCCCTCCAATGGCATTCACTGTAAATTACCGTGAGCCAAGGTAGGCCAATGACGGCATTTCTCTGTAGATCCGCTGGAATTATTGCATCTGGTCCCGGAGATTTGAACGGATCGAAGCTGTGTACAGCCCAACGGAGCCTTTCAATATCCAATGGAGTTGTGACTGCGCCTGTCGTCAAGCTGCCATCGACAGTGCCTGTTAAAGGTGCCGCCTGGCTACCAGGAAAATGAGTGTCGAGTAGTACGCTCAGCGTCTCTTGACTACTCATGGTCCAGCTACCACAGGGTTTCTGTATGTAGCTGGGTACAACCGGTGCGGTTGGTAGCATCTTACGCAGCCTATTGGTTTCAGATGAACCCTCCACATTACTGCAGAAAGCCCTCCAACACCGCCTTTTTGCGTTTCTGACAAGATTCTTGAAGCGATTCAACGAGGTTTTGTATGTCGACCAGTCGCCTGATCGTTTAGCCTCGTTGAATAGCCTACGACATTCCTTTCGTGAATGTCTAATAGTTGGAGACGTCGATAAGGAGTTGCAGAGTACATTGTTCTGTAGCTCCCAGTCAGTCTTCTTCCTGTTAACTATAGGATTAAATCTACTTTCACCTAACCCTATGTTAAAGTCAATATAGCGATGGTCGGATAGGGAGCAGTCATACGCAACCCTCCAACCGCTAACCAGATTGGTGTGCTCTGCACTAACCAATGTTACATATAAAACCTCTCTACGGCTAGACACAATAAAAGTGGGTTCTGAACCCCTGTTGACAATTTCAAGATTATTATTTAAAATGAAATTGAAGAGACACTCACCCCGCTCGTTGGTATCGCTACTACCCCAGGAGGTGTGGTGTGAATTGGCGTCATCACTTATTATTATAGGCGTCCTCGTGTTTATCGCCATGGACACAATACCACGCACCTTGCCATTTGGTGGACTGCCCTCTTGGTCAGTCTTGGACGGGGTCTCCAGAGCAGCTGCTACAGTATCCCCATCACTGAAATTAGATAGGATAAAGATACGCAAAGAGTTTTTAGCCAAGATACAAGATCTAATATTACCTGTGTCTTTGGCAAACAACCTCTCTACCACCCGGAGGAGCATCGCAGCGGATGCTGCTTTAGAGTGGTGAAGGTTTATTTGCGTCACGTTCACCATCCGGGAGCGCAATTACGGTGGTGTTGGCGTCCTCTTGGCTGGATTACAAGAGGGCGTCAGTGTGGTCATCCGCGACTACCATCCGTTCAAAGAAGCCACCCACCAAGTCAGAGACTGAGTGGGTGTCCTCCTGCCCGTACAACCGACACACCAGCAGCGCGAAGTCAACAGCACCGTCGGCAGCACCATCCCCTCGGTTGCGGTTCTTCTTGGCCTCGGTCCGGTAGAGGCGCAACAGAATCGTACTGAAACAGTAGAAGATTTTGTTGCCCCTCTTACGGATCGCTGCCAAAGATTCTTTATTGTGAATCAGAACCATCTCCCTTCTAGACCTCTCGGGTGCATTCACTTTAGCTACTTTCCACTCATGGGTGGGTAGATCCGGTTTACAGTCCTTAAGGATCTCCTTCGGGGAAGAACGTTCAGCAGGGACTATGGTCAAGGCTCTTGGTCTTCTGGGTATGTCTTCCAAGGAAACCACATCCAGCCTAGAGCCTTCCCACACCTCGCCAATAGCTTCGATGGCCTTCTTCAACAGAGACGCTGAGCGTTCATCAGTGCAGGCCATCAATTTAACGCCGTGCTGGTGCCAGCCAGCATCGACGCATTGAGGCGGCGGTCCCGGATTCTACTTGCGGATCTTCTAGAACACTCCCGCCAGTTTATAATTTAGAAAGAACAAAATTGGTATCAACAATTCAAAAAAAAAATCAAAATTTGGAATCCAGGGTTGGACAAGTGCAATATTTTGTATTACATGAAAGTGGCCAAAATGGTTAAAAAATTAAAGTTTTTCTTAAATAAAACTACTTTATACCTCAAGAAGACTTGCACTGATAAATTATAAAGTTTCGCTTCCAGGCTTGGGAAAATGAAAGTTTTTTTTGATACATGCAATATTTTGTAGTACATGTAATAACCAAAATTGTTATAAATTTTGAGTTTTTCTTAAATAAAATCACTTTATACTTTATGAAGATTTGCATTGATAAAAAAAATTTTAAAAATTAAAATTTCGCTTCCAGGGGTGGGAAATTGAAATTTTTTATACATAAAAGTAACTAAAATGGTTAAAAATTTTAAATGTTTCTTCAATAAAACTACTTTATAGCTCATGAAGAGTCGCATTTATAAAAAAGCAAAAAAAAAAAAATTTAATTTCAATTCCAGGGCTCGGAAATTGACAGTTTTTTTAAATAAAACTATTTTATAAGTAATGGAAACTAGCAGTGGTATAAAATGAAGACAAAAATTAAAATTTCGCTACCAGGGATCAGAAATTGAAAATTTTTTTATACATAAAAGTAACCAAAAAGCCAACTAACGTCGGTCTTTTACTAATTAAAACAATTTTTTAATTCAGGAAAAACAAAATTGGTATCAAATTATAAAACAAACCAAAACTTCGATTCCAGGGTTGGATAACTGCATTATTTTGTACTACATTAAAGTGACCAAAATGGTTACAAATTTTAAGTTTTGCTTAAATAAACCTCATTATTTAGAGTTGCATGAACCTTATTATTAAAATATTTTATGGTACATGAAAGTGACCAAAAAGTTTAAAAATTCACTAAGAATTGCATTGGTAAAAAAATAAAAATTCGCCTCCAGAGTTGGAAAATCGAAATATTTCTGGTACATAAAAGTACCTACATAAATTCCAAATTTTGTTTTTTTAGTGAATTAAACCTGTTTTATAGTTCAGGAAGAATTAATTTGGTATTAAATATTCGGTTCCATGGTTGGAAAATCGAAATTTTTTAGTACATAAAAAGAGCCATATAAGTTCCTTATCTTGGTTGTGTGTAATTGAAATCTTTTTTATACTTCGGGAAGAAATAAATTGGTATTAAAAACCAAAAAAATCTAAAAGACTATTCTACGGTTGGACAATTATAACCTTTTGGGGTACATGAAACGGATTTTTGCTTTTTGTTTGTAAATGAAACATATTTAATATTTTTGAAAGACATTCGGAGGTATTAGAAGTAAGAAGAGCCAAACATTTAACTTCCTAACCAACAAATATGAACGTTGTCTTATATATAAAAAAAACTGATAACATCATTTTCTCTTTATACCCTTCCCAAAAAAGTGAAAGGGTATATATAGGTTTGTCATTCCATGTGTAATTTCTTCGATATGCACATGGGACCCCATAAGGTATATATATTCTGGATCTTATGAATAGCGATGACGATTGACCGATGTCCGTCTGTCTGTACGTGAAATAGGTTTTCCCAAGCCCCCAGAAGAGCTACAGACTTCGCTCTTGGACCGTTGGATTGGAAATGAACTTAAATAGAGTGTTTTTCAGAAAGATCCCAAGTATGGTTCCAGAGCTAGAATCTTACACCTATTTCTCGACGCAAAATTTAAACCAAAAATCAATTATTTTTTCATGTTTGTAAATTAAACATATTTCGTGCTTTGGGGAGCCTCAATGGTGTAATAAAAACTAAATAAATAAAAAAAATTTCCAGGGATGGGAAATTAATATTTTTTTTGGCCTATTCCGTATTTTGTAGTACATGCAGTAATGAAAATTGTTCAAAATTTAAAGTTTTTCTTTAACAAAACCACTTCATACGTCGTGAAAATTTGCACTTTCCAAAAAAAAAATTTACATTCAAATTTTGCTCCCAGGGGTGGGATATACATCATTATACATTATACATGAAAGCAATCAAACAGGCAACTGATGATGTTTTTTTGTTTTTTGCTATTTAAAACTGTCTTATAATTTAGGAAGAACAAAATTGGTATCAAAAAATAAAAAATAAAATTTCGAATCCAGGGATAGACAAGTGCAATATTTTGTGGTATATGAAAGTTACAAAAACGGTAAAAATGTATAATTTTTCTTAAATAAAACTACTTTATACCTCAAGAAATGTTGCACTGATAAAAAAACGCAAAAAACTTAAAATTTCGTTTCTAGGGTTGGAAAAATAAAATTTTTTTTGGTACATGCAATTTTTTGTTGTACATGTAATAACCAAAATTGTTGCAAAATTCGAATTTTTTTTAAACAAAACTACTTTATACTTGATGAAGATTTGCATTGATTAAGAAAATTTTAAAAAATTTTAATTTCGCTTCCAGGGTTGGGAAATTGATGTTTTTTATACATAAAAGTAACCAAAAAGGCAATTGACGTTGTTTTTTTTACTAGTTCAAACTATTTTTTAGTAAAGGAAAAACAAAATTGGCATCAACAATTTAAAAAAAAATCAAAATTTAGATTCCAGAGTTGGATAACTGCAATGTTTTGTGGTACATAAAAATGACCTAAATGGTTACAAATATTAAGTTTTTCTTAAATAAAACTATTTCATGCCTCATTAAGAGTTGCATTGTTAAAAAAAAATTTAAATTTCGTTTCCAGGGTTGGGAAATTGAAATATTTATTCCAAAATAGTAACCAAAAAGGCAATTGACGCTGTTTCTTTTTGCTAATTAAAGCTGTTTTATAATTCAGGAAGAACAAAATTGGTATTAAAATCTTAAAAAATCAAAATTTCGACTCCAGGGTTGCACAAATGAAATATTTTATGGTACATGAAAGTGACCAAAAACTTTAAATATTTTAATTTTTTTGTCAAGTAAAACTATGTTACACCTCACTAAGAATTGCATTGGTTAAAAAAATAAAAATTCGCTTCCCGAGTACATAATAATTCGCTTCCAGAGTACATAATAGTACATACATAAATTCCAAATTTTGTGCTTTTAGTGAATTAAACCTATTAGATATTTCAGAAAAAATTAAACTAGTATCAAAAAATTATAAATTCGGTTCCAGGGTTGAAAAATCGAAATTTTTTGGTACATAAAAGTAACCAAATAAGTTCCCAATTTTGGTTTTTTCAGTGATTTAAACCTATTTTATACTTCGCTAAGAATTAAATTGGTATTACAAATTTTAGAAACTACAAATTCGGTTCCAGGGTTGGAAAATCGAAATATTTTTGGTACATAAATGTACATACATAAATTCCAAATTTTGTATTGTTAGTGAATTAAACCTATTTTATATATCAGAAGAAGTTAAATAAGTACTAAAAAATTAAAAATTCGACATGTTCTGATTCATAAAACCAGCCATTTTATTTGTTATTTTTGATTTTTATGATGAATTACACCTACTTTATATATCAGAAAGAAGTAAACTGGTATTAAAAACCAACAAAATCTAAAAGACGATTCTACGGTTGGACAATTAGAACTTTTTGGGGTACACGAAACGGATTTTTTGTTTTGTTTGTAAATTAAATATATATAATATTTTTGAAAGTCGTTCATAGGTATTAGATATAAGAAAGGCAAAATATTTAGCTTCCTAGCCGAAAAATTTAAACATTTTCTTAAATATAAAAGTAACCGATAACATCATTTTGATTTTTTAATTAAACCTACTTTCTGATTTGGCAAGAAAGAGGGAAAGAAGAATTACATATGGGAAGGGTAATTAAGATTCGGCACAGCCGAATATAGCACTCTTACTTGTTTTATTTCGATTGTCGAAAAATAGTTTAAATTGAAGCGAAAGCAATTTACTTGATTCATGCGGTTCTTTTCCCTGATGGTTCTTTAATAAGGGTTATCTTTTTCGGTTTCGCTGCTATAGAACTTTAAGCTTTGGGTGCTTTTGGTTTGGTTGCTGGTATCTTTTTGGTCTGTTTTGCTTTCATGGTAACAGTCTTTGTGATGGGCTTTGCTTTGCCGCTGTTGCTTTTCGAAGGTGAACTCGAATTATAATTGAATATTCACCTTCTTAAACACGATTCCGGATCATGATGAAACGAATCATACAAATTTTCTAATGGATTCACGAGTGTATAATGTTTATATAAAATATACACAATTGACTCACTTGGTCGGATATTCAGGGAATAGGTGTAGCCTCAGTCTTTCCTTGCATCCCATTACGCATTTAGGGCTCCTGGAAGACATTAGAATTTAACAATTTGCGCCAAGAAACTTTATTTTAACCCTAGAACGTCATCCTTCGTCAAAATGACGTCGGAAGATTTTATTTTCAAATTAAAACCAAAAAGGAAGGCTATAAAATGTTAAGTTTTTATTAAAGATTAAAAAGTAAATAAATGAATTTCTTTAAATATTCATTAATAAGAAATCTATTTCGATATCCATTTTTGCTCACGAAGTGTTTTATAGTCTCTTGAAGTATGCCGTAGACAAAATGACGAAGGATGACGTTAGTGTATGTAAAATAAGGATGACGTTCCAGGGTTAATGTAAACAAAAATGAAATGTCATCTTACTTCGATGAAATAAAAGAAGGGAAGGGAATGAGTAAATTTTACGCATATTATCTTTCTAGAATTAAATCATTTAAAACAAATTATGCAAACTCTGATCCATTTATTCGAAGTTTTAGAGATTTTAATAAACTTTATTTTTATGTTGGTTTTTCTTTATATTTGCTTTAAATAATTAAAATTATTGTACTGTTTGCATTTGCATATACTTACATCTATATAAATTAAAATAAGTTGCATTGTGTTTGTAATTGATGTTCTCTGGAATGCGCGATTTTGTTTCTGCAAAGTTTTTTATGAAATGCGACGTCAATACCAAGGTTTTTATGTATAAAGGGTCTATGTAAATATGTGTATTGGTTCATGAGTTATAGCCATTTTAGTGAACACTGCATTCATTTCGAAATAGTTGAAAATATTTGAGATAATATTTTGAAAAACTGAAATACAATTCGTTTTTAAATTCATTACAATTCAATTTTAGTCAAACCATTAATTTAATTTATATACATACATAGCTATTGTAAATCACCGAAGCGATCTATTAAATAAATCCAATATATGAAAATTAATGTTTGTTTGTTCGTATTTTTGCGCTGTCAAACCGCTCATCCGATCCCGATGAAATTTAGTGCACTTAGTCTGTGCAACTCCGGGAAGGTTGTAGGGTACTACTTATTTTAAAACTAAGGCCAGGAGGGCGATAGGAAGGAATTTTCTGTCCCTTCGAAACTATCAAACCGATTTTAATGAAATTTAAAACATATATAGATCTGTGTCTATAAAGTCATATAGGCCATGGCCATTTTCAAAACTAGACCAGGAGGAAGAAATGGGGACAATTTCTGATCCTCAACTTGATTTTGGTGAAATTTAAAATATAGATACCCTCAAGAATGATAAAGTAAAGATTACGCCAACAAGCTGAAATAAAAATACTTTTCTGCGTATGACTGAGCTCTGACGTCACTCAACATGTGTTCTGATTGGCTAATAAAATTCAGCTGGAGAACTATTATGTTATTGTAGAAAAATTATGTAAAAAATTATGCTATTTTCCACTTTCTTTTATTTGAAATTGTTAATTTAACTACAAATTATTAATATTATATAAATATTGTTATTTTATATAAATATTGAACCAAGTGCTAATTATTTTTCTTTTTTCCCCATTCAAAACAAATTTTTTTGCTTGCAAAATATCAACCATAACTTCCTTTGAGATTCATCTGTAGAAAAACTATAAAATGACACAGGTTTTTGAAAACAAAATATATTTTTATATCAATATAACATTTAAACACAATTATTTCTCACTTGTTTTTTTTTTTTGGTTACTTTGTTTGCAATTGCCCACTGCACATTTCATGCTTGCTCTTTTTGTTCTCGTTTCTCTTTAATTTAGGTTTTTTGTTTACAGCTTATGAGCTTTAAAAATCAAGTTTTTTACACTTTAAGTTATTTAATAATTATTTTAATATATTTATTTTAAAATATAACACAATTTATTATAAAATATAACACAAAACTTGCACTTTCATAAATCCGTTTTTATATGCTCGTTGGAAATCTTTCTGAGCAAATTGGAAATCTCTCTGAGTAAATTGTGTGAAGAGTTGCCAAATTTAGCATAAAATATTAATTTTGTACGAGAAAGTATTAGTTTTGCATATAATAAACATTTGGCAATCTCTTCGAGGGAATAAATACGCCATCAAACGGTAAATCATGCGGAAGGCGTAATCTTTAGTTTATCATTCTTGGATACCCTTTCGTTTAGAAGGAGACATATGACATAAATAAATACGTAAATTTTCAACTCTCGGCCTGTCAATAAAAAAATTACAACTCTCTTCACGTATACGTCCTGTGTATTCAACAGACTTGAGAGACGCAACTCAACACACATCAGCGAGCGTAATGTTTGCCCTTTAAAATCCGGTAGAATGTATTATTTTTGCACACACAAACATTTTTTCTATTTAGTTAAATATTATTATATTCTGATATATTAAAATAAAGAGACCTTAAGCTTAAAGTTAAGGTCTCTTTACTTTAATTTAAGTTTTAATTTCAATATTTCGTCACTCCTTTGTGTGACTTCTTCAGGAAATTGATTATTTTATTTCCTGAAGAAGTCACACAAACGAGTGACGAACTATTGAAATTAAAAATTAAACTAAAATAAAGAGACCTTAAGCTTAAAAATATCAGAATATAATAATAATTAAAAAGAATTCAAGAAACCAGAAGACTTTATATAGTTAAATTTTTTATTTGTTTTATGATATACATAAAAAATGTTCTACCAATACATTCTTAGACTTAGGTTAACGGTAAGTCGAAAGGAAAAGATGTGTTTATTCTGCGCATTCCCTTCACTCCCACCTACATGCCATTCAACTTTAAGCGATTTCAGTTCCCGATTCGCCTTGCTTTTTCAGTTACAATCAACAAGTCGCAGGGACAGTCACTACAGGTGTGCGGACTGAATTTATAAAATCCATGATTTTCGTATGGCCAGTTATACATATGTTGCGTGTTCAAAAGTTGGGCAACCGAAAAATGTATATGTTCTTGTCTACCCCAAACCGCTTAAATAAAACGTTTATTATTTTTATACCCTTCACAAAAAAGTGAAAGGGTATATATAGGTTTTTCATTCCATGTGGAATTTCTTCGATATGCACATGGGACCCCATAAAGTATATATATTCTGGATCCTTATGAATAGCGATGACGATAAAGCGATGTTCGTCTGTACGTGGGGGTTTTCCCAAGCCCCCAGAAGTAGTTAGGGAATGTATGTGCCAGGGCAATTAAAATACTCAAATTTCATGTAAAATTTTAAAAATTTGCATGTTAATTACCCAAATTTTGATTTTAATGTGTTTATGTTGTAATTTGATACTTTAATGTTTGTGTGTGTATTTTCCCACGGTTTAATAAGGGGGTTCGCATTGTTGTTGTTTTTTTTTTTTTTTTTTTTTTTATGATGTTGGGGTAGGCGTGGGAATTTGTGTCTGTCCATATGTGACCTTGGAATACATGTCCGTCCATATGTGAGCGTGGGAATTTTTGTCTGTCCATATGAGAGCTTGGGAGTTTGTGTCTGTCCGTATGAGACCGTGGGAATTTCTGTCCGTCCATATGTGGGGGGTAGTTTGGTGGAGGGGTGCTGTAGTAACCAAAATGAGTTTGTATAAGTGAGCGTGAGACCGTGGGAATTTTTGTCTGTCCATATGAGAGCTTGGGAGTTTGTGTCTGTCCATATGTGACCTTGGGAATACATGTCCGTCGGTATGTGAGCGTGGGAATTTCTGTCTGTCCATATGTGAGCGTAGGAATTCTGTCTCTACATGGGTGCTATGGCCTAATAGAAAATAATAAATTTTTAGTATCTGACACAACATTTTTTAGGAAGTACAATATCTCAAAAGTGTTGTATAAATGGATGGCCCTAATGTTTGTGGTTCGTTTCTTCTTGCTGGAGTGAGATTTCTTCTTTTATTTTTTAGCTTGTTTTTAATTTTGGTGTGTGTTTACTTAAGATATTTTGTCCAGCAATTCAGTTATTTCTTTTTTGTGTGCAATGCTTGAGTGTGGGGGAATAATTTGATTATTCTGATCTTGAAGACGTTGTGAAAAAAATTACTATTGCATAAATATTGAATTTGATATTTTGTTTATTTTATACATGACGATCATCGATGGATTTTATTTGGGGATCTGGATGGTGGTGCGATTTCTGTATTTTGTAGAATATTAATATGTGTGTGTTTTTGTGTTCTGAGTGGCGATTGGAATGTCTGCCTGTCAGACAGGGGGTGTGTGTGTGACGATTGGTGAGTCTGTGTGACAGTCCGCTTTTTTGTTGCTTTCCTGGATTTAGCTCAAGTGGGTCAGTATGAAATGAAATAAATTTGTAGATATTTATGTACGCATATACATACATACAAACAAATAATAAGCGTTTATTCGTTGTGCCCAAATATTCCCTTGACCATTTGAATGAATGAACCATTGTGTTTATTTGTTTGTGTGTTCTCTGAAATAAATATGTATATAGGTGTTTATTTGAAATAAAAGACATTTATTTTAATTTTTATAAGCATTTATTTAAAAGTTTGTTAACATTTTCATTTTTAAGTAAAATTGCATTCCTTAAGGCACAAACACCATAGTCGTGATAGCTACAATAGAAATATGTTGAATGGTTAGTTTCCATTTGTTTAAAATTAATGCAGCCAATGTCTTCAATGTTATAAACTGTTTGATGAATCATTTTTTCTAGCCATTTTTTCTTCTCTCCCCCCTTAACATATATTTGTGCAGGGATATAATAATCAGTTTTTACTACCCATGGAAATACCACATTATCCATTTCAATATGCCGTACCCTTGCAGTTGCAGCAGTATAATATCCCCAATTACTACCCAAGCTATTGGCCTATTGAGAATTCTATTCAACAAGCGGACAATTATGAACATAGAGACATGGATATAAGTCAAGCAAACCACGATGAAGAAGATATGGATACATCTAATTCTTTGAGTGAACGGCAGGAGCAAGCTCCAAATGATCCCAAATATTTCTTAATAAATAGCGCATTTAAGAACAACATTGCAACATACGGAATTCCAATAAATAAAGACTGCATTCTATTTGAAGATGCTGTCAATGAAAATAGACCTATCATCAAGGAAAGGCTTGAAATTAGTCTAGCAGTACACAGTATTATTAAATTTAATATTACTCTTATTGGGGAGTATATTAAAATTGTTAGTGATGATATGGAATTGTGTACTATTTCACATAGGGCCAAAATGCATCTTTTGTGCTTTGGAGATGATGTTGGGGAAATTATAGAAAAACAGCTGCAAGAAATAGAAAACAAAATGTCAGAGTTTCAAGAGCGGGATTCTGGGTGGACCTTAATAAGAATTGTTCGTCTTGAAATTTCTGTAAATAAATCATCGTTGGTTAGAGGATCGAACTGGATTAGCACGCCAGAGAAACTCAAAACTAAATCTGCTTGCATTAATGTCGAAAACAATGACATTTATTGTTTTAAATGGGCCATAATATCTGCACTGGATTCATCTGATATTAAAGAACGACGATGGTGCAGCTCATATAATATTGCTGATATAAGTAGCGAATTAATCAGGCTTAAAAACAATGTTGTGCTAGATTTCAGCCTTTTAAGTTTCCCTCTAAAATTAAAAGATATCAGAATTTTTGAAGGGAACAACATTGATATCAGTGTTAATGTGTTTGGGTATGATGAGGAAGCAGATGAAATTATTGGACCATTTTACCTCACAAAAGAAGAAAAAAACAAACATGTTAACTTACTTCTTCTGGAGAAAAGCGAGTGTCATCACTTTATTTTTATAAAAAACATATCAAAGTAAGTAAAGAAATACACATATTCACTTACGCACATACAAATATATTGGTATGAATATTTATATCTATTTTCCTTCCACAGACTTTTAAAACATCAGACTACGAAGCACTGCAGAAAACTTTTGTTTTGCAACAGCTGTCTGCAATACACACACGATGATAGGACTATGGAGCAACACAAATTGGAATGTGGTAACATCGTTACCACTATGCCGTCAGCTCCAAATAATATTCTTAATTTTAAGGGGCATCACAGGAAAATGGATGTGCCCTTCGTTATATATGCAGACTTCGAATGCATATTACAGGAGATTGATGTTAGCGTGAGTAATAAAACCAAATTAGTTAAGAAACATACCCCCTGTGCTTTTAGTTACTATGTTAAATGTTTTCATACGAACAACTTAGATAAATTAAGAATATATACGGGTAAAGACGCCTCCAACAAATTTGTAGAATTTTTAATTAAAGACTGCGAAGATATATATAATGATTATTTATTAAATAATAAGAAAATGGATGTGCTATCCCCTTCAGAGACTTATAATTTTTATAATGCTTTGACTTGTCATATATGTCAACAGAGTCTAGGTAATGATCGTGTTAGAGATCACTGTCATGTTAGTGGAAAATTTAGAGGTGCAGCCCACAAAAACTGTAATTTAAATTACCAAATTCCTAAGTTCATACCAGTATACTTTCACAACTATTCCAACTATGATTCACATCTTTTTGTTAAAGAATTGGGAAAAATTTCTATGCAACTTAAAGTACTCCCTCTTAACAAGGAAAAATATATTTCACTTTCCCAATTTACAGAAATGAGCGATGGTCATAATCTTGAAATAAGATTTCTTGACACAATACGATTTATGGCCGACAGTTTGGAATCATTGGCTTCAAATTTATGCGATAATGATTTCATCACCATTAAATCTATGTTTCCCTTAGAAAAAGAATTTCAGCTGATTAAGAAAAAGGGTATTTTTCCGTATGAGTATCTAAATTCTTTTCATAAGCTTAATGAGTGTCAGCTTCCTTCGCGCAGAGATTTCTTTAGTAAACTGAACAACAAGGAATGTTCTTTAGAGGAATACTCACATGCCGAAGAGGTTTGGAATACTTTTGGTTGCAAAACCATGAAAGATTACATGGAATTATATTTAAAAACAGACGTGCTTTTATTAACAGATATTTTCGAGAACTTCAAAAAAGTTTGTAAAAGTATATATGAGTTGGATCCATGTCAATATTACACAGCTCCTAGACTTTCATGGGATACCATGTTGAAATATACAAGAATTGAGCTCGAATTATTAACAGACATAGATATGTACAATTTTATTAAAAAGTGTATACGTGGTGGAATTGTACAGTGTAGTAAAAGATATTCCAAAGCAAACAACAACTATTTAGAAGATTTTGATAAAGAAAAGCCGTCCGAATTTCTTGTATATTTAGATGCAAATAACCTGTTCGGTTGGGCGATGTCTGAATATCTCCCATATGGAGGATTCAGATGGTTATCGAATGAGGAGCTCAATTTGGATCCGGAAAGCATAGCCGATAATTCAACAGATGGTTATGTGTTTGAAGTCACATTGGATTACCCTTTTAACCTACACGACTTACACAATGACCTTCCTTTTTGTGCTGAAAATAAAAAAACTTTGCAATCGAAGCACAGCAAATTAATAACCGATTTCTCTACAAAGCATTCATACGTTATCCATTATAGAGTTCTCAAACAATGTTTGAAATATGGTTTAGTTTTAAAGAAAATACATCGAATTCTAACATTTAAACAATCTCCATGGCTAAAAGGTTATATTGACTTAAATACCCAGCATAGAGCCACTGCTAAAAATGCTTTTGAGAAAAATTTCTTCGAATTGCTTAATAATGCAGTGTATGGGAAAACTATGGAGAATGTGGACAACAGGAGAAATGTAAGAATTGTAACCAATTGGAGCAGAACTAATCGGAATCATTTGGGGGCTCAAGACTGGATATCAAAATCCAATTTCCATAGATTGTCCATATTTTCTGAAGATATGGTAGCTATCGAAATGAATAGAGTGAAGACATTTTACAATAAGCCCATTTACTTGGGATTTTGTGTACTTGAACTCTCTAAATGGAAAATGTATGATTTCCATTACGGCTACATGCAACCTAAGTTCAAGAAAAACTTATCATTAAATTATATGGACACTGACTCTTTTATTTATACAATACAAACAGACGACTTTTACGCAGACATAAAGCCTGACATCGAACAACAATTTGATACATCAGATTATGCTCTAGCTAATAAGTATGACATTCCTCTTTTGAACAAAAAAGTTTTGGGTATGATGAAAGACGACAATTGCGGGAAAATAATGACAGAATTTGTTGGGCTGCGACCTAAAATGTATTCCTTTAGCATTCAAAATGAAAATGATGTAAAAAAATCGAAGGGGGTAAAGAAATCCATTTTAGATAGGTATAGTTTATTGTCATATAGAAATTGTTTGTTTGATAAGTCCATTGTATATGATACCATGTTAACGTTTAAGTCCAAATTACATCAAATTTATACTAGTGAATTAAGTAAGGCAGTATTAAGTTATGCAGACGATAAGAGAAAACTTACTAACAATAACATAAATACTTTAGCATGGCATCATTTTCGTATAGAAGAAACTAATCCTCATTACGAACTTGATATGCTTTTAGCAGATATTGCTAGTTTAGAAGAAGAAGAAGAAATGTGATAATATCTAGTATTAAGAGAACAAATTGTTTTATTTTTAACAGAAATAAATAGAAAATACATATATTAAAAATGAGAAAAAAAAAATCTTGATTTTTGTTTTATTGTTTTTTGATTTTTATTTAGCTTCAATGAAATATTACATAATACGAATTAATTAAATTATTTATCACCATTTTTCTCAAATAAAATACGGAGCATCGGCAAGTATCTGGACCTTCCTCACAATCTGGATGACTCCACGGACAAGACTTGAAGTGACCATTGTCCTTGTCCTCATCTTCCATTATACCAAACTCCTGGTTTTCATCCAACATATGGAGGAAAAATTTCACCATTTCCCTGTGTTCATATAGTTGACATCCTTCAAAATCGGCTAAGAATTGTTCAACCTTGTTTCTTATTTCGCTCATGATTTAAATTTTTTTTTTTTTTTAATTTTTGTATCCGAAATTGGCTTGCGATCTTTTTGACTATTAGTTCTCTACTAAATGATATACAATTCAAAAAACTAAATCTGCGTTTCACTCCAAAACTAATTTAAAATTTTGAGTCAAGAACTCAAAAATTTATACATATATCACTATCTTCTTCCACTTTTTCAGTTTTAAGTACAGATTTCATTATTCATCTATTCTTTTGTTCCCTCTCTCTCTCTATCTTCTTGGAACTTTTCAGTTTTAAGTACAGATATCATTATTCATCTATCTGTCTTTTGTCCCCTCTCTCTCTCTCTCTCTATCTTACATACAAATCAAATATCATTGTTTATCAATTTTCAGTTAGACTTCTTAGTGTCTAGAAGGCTTATATCGTGAATACTTTGAAATTGAAGTTCAAATTTGTAAGTTGTCAAATATTTCTACCGCAATGGATCTGGTGAAAAAATTTAATTCGTGCAATACGAAAACCTTAATACATATAAAGGATCTAGATGATTCAATCAAATACAACATCCTACGTGCAAAGCGGGTAACAACAAAGTACGGAGAAACAATTCAACTTGAGCTGGAAAACCATATAATGTTTCTCCCGAACCGATATAATGCATTAACCAATGTAGAATTAGAAGATCTTTCGAATGATAAATATCGACTACAAAGAAAAGGAGAGCGAAACCTGATCTTAGATAGCGAGATGCACGAGTTTTTGATACCAAACTCCCAGTACCCTGTTTGGCAGTAAAAATAAAAAAAAATAAAAAAAATGTTATGTACATATATTTTGTAACTAATACAATAAAACAACGAAAGAATTTTTTAAAATATACAAATATATGCTTGTGTTTTATTTTATATATTTAGTTATTTCATAAAGAAATTTCAAACATAAATGGCCACAATTAAATGTATTAAAGTTTTGATGTGTATTGTAGTTGTATTCAATATTTCTACCTAGGTATTTGATTAACTCTAAAGGAGGTTGTAAATTTCCGAAGCTGTCGAAATACTGTTTTCATCCTTGTTTCTATAGCATGCTACCCAATGAGTACCTGGTCCTGTTGACAAATCTAAATTGATTATTCCACATTCGATTTTCCTTGCACGTTTTGGCAGCGAGTCCAACATGAAAACTCCTCTAAAGTGTGGAATATTTCTTGAAAATTTTCTTAGATCAAGTTCTGATAATGGTCTGTTGGGTAGCATGTCTAATAGTTTTTTGAATGATCTCTACAAACAAGTCCATAACCCTTTTTATAAGGTTTAAGGTACAGTCCTTCTCCCACAGCAATAGACTCCATTGCCTTATTGTGTCTGGTGGCTTCCTCAAGTTGTTTTTTTGCGTCCTTTGTTGCATTTACAGCCTTAGCTATAGCGGCACCTCCAGTTGTTAGACTACCAAGTGCACCTAGAGCAGTTAGAATTGGAATTAGCGGTAAAAATCCACCAATTTTTGGAACATTGATTATGCGTGGTATTACAACGCGTGCCTTTTTCCCCTTAAGTGATCTGTTGATAACTTTACGAGCGATTTTAATGGCCGAGTTAATGTCTTGTGGTTTTTCTTCCCGTAATGTTTTTGTTGCTGCTCTAATTGAACTATTGAACAGCTTTTTATCATTTAAATGAGTTCGTAACGATAGTCTTTGCCTATTTCTGCTCTTCTTCTCCATACCCATACCAAATTTAGTTTTTGCTTTCATTGCATTGGTCACCATATATGCAAATGATTTTTCTGCAAGACTGCTATTGTTTGAAAGAACTCTTTCCCAAGCTTTATTTTCAAGAATTTTATCAGCTTGGTGTCTACTGTTTAATTCTTTGTTTTTGGAGTAAGCTATATCGTGATTTTTGCAAGCAGCATCCAATAAATTAATTCCTTTATCTCCTCTATCTAAACGCTTTTGTAATCTTGTGCCAGGTCCACAGTACTGATATCCAGGAAGATGTAATTCAAAAGGTAGAGAATTTATTGTTTTATTTAGTAAACCTTCTCCAACGATAGTTTTCTTATGACTGAATGTTTTTTTATAAAACGTAACCATATTATTTTATTCTAGAATAAAAGATATTGTTTTGTGAATTTTACAAGTAGTTATTGAAATGCGCTTAGTAAAACAACACAAAAATATTTTAGTTCGTAATGTGGATGTATTTTCAAATGACAGTACAAAAATAAGACATAGTTCCTTGCTACCAAATTCTATTCGAGCATTAATAGTTGGTCCCTCCAATTGTGGAAAAACTAATGTAATGATCAGTTTGCTAGAAAGTCCTAATGGTCTCAAGTTTGAAAATATCTATTTGTACTCAAAATCTCTGTATCAACCTAAATATGAATACCTAAAGAATTTAATTTCGCCAATTAAAGGAATGGGATACTACACATTCGCAGACAATGAGTCCGTTGTTCCTCCTAGCGAAGCTAAAAGCAATTCAATTATGATTTTCGATGATGTTGCATGTGAAAACCAAAACAATATACGTGCATATTTTTGTATGGGGCGTCATAAGAATGTGGATTCATTTTACTTGTGTCAAACCTACACAAGAATTCCAAAACATTTAATAAGAGATAGTGCCAATTTAATTATAATGTTTAAACAAGATGCGAAAAATATGAGACATGTATACGATGATCATGTTGCCAGCGATATGAAATTTGAAAAGTTTCAGTATATATGTCAAGAATGTTGGAAGGATAAATATGGATTTTTGATGATAAGTAAAGATAATGAACTAAACAATGGTCGCTATAGAAAATCATTTGATTACTTCATCGTAATATAAATTACTGTTCATCAAGGGTATCGCTTAGTACATAATCTGGCTTTAAACTTTATACATGTGATTGTTATAACTGGTCATCTAAGCAAAAACTTGATCTGATACATAATAATCTGATCAGATACCTAACAAGCTGATCTGATAACCTCATCTGATAAACTGATCTGATAACCTGATAAACTCATCTAATACGTGATCTGATAACCTGATCTGACACCTGATAAGCTGATCTGATACCTGATAAACTGATCTGATACCTGATCTGATAACCTGATCTGACACCTGATAAGCTGATCTGATACCTGATAAACTGATCTGATACCTGATCTGATAACCTGATCTGACACCTGATAAGCTGATCTGATACCTGATAAACTGATCTGATACCTGATCTGATACCTGATCTGATAACCTGATCTGATACTTGATAAGCTGATCTGATAGCTGAAAAGCTAAAATGAATGAAAAAATTCTAAAAGACTTGGTGACAACAAGAAATATATTAAAGAAAAAGCTTCGTAGTATAAAAACTGGTGAAATAGATACACATCAGCAATTAAGTGATACATTCAAGCCCATAACAGAACCTTTAAAAGAATTTATAAATAGCTCTAAATATATTGATATACCGAATAAAAAAGAAAAGAATGATAAGAAAACTGAATATGAGGACAGTGTCAGTTTTCATCCTCAGAACTCAACAATGAAGTTGGAAGCAAGTACCCCTAAGAAACTAATTGAAGAATCAATGTTTAAACAGTCTAATAGTAAAAGTAACAGCGATTTTGATGAAGATGACTTTTATTCACAACATTCTAATCATGACGAGAGTTATCCTGACTTATCACTATTGCAATCGAGAAATGAACTAGATACTAACTATGGTCCACATAGAGATTATAATAACGAATGGAAATTTGGTAGTAGCAACATCGAGTTAAATCAAGATAAAATACAAGTTGGTGGTCAAATATGGGCTCTCACCCCAGGACTGTTTTCCTTAATGTTTCATAAAACACCAAAAAACTATGATAAATTCGAGCTTGAAATCTATAAAAAAATATTACTTACTACCAATGCACACAGAAGAGATTATAAGTCCGATGGTCAAATCAAGGGGACTAGAGGGTACAAGTACAAAAATATTATTGGAAAACTTTTTAAAGAGAAAAATCATAAGAGCTCATCGGAATTAACAAAGGCTAATTATTTAGGTAAGGGGGTGATGCAGGTAAATCCTCATAAATCAAACTATATATACTGGGATGATCCAAACGAGTTGGTAGATCGACTTATACTACTGCTTGCATCACAGTCTGCAGGTCATACTAATCACAACAACGAGATTGTTTCAATTATTGAAGAACTACGTGAAGCTAATATAATAGTATAAACTATATAAACGCATACACATTTTATATATAAATTATGTCTGTTGATAAATTCGGACATTATCTAAACGACACTAGCAGTATAATTTCATTGAAAAATGCACCTAAATTGTTGGGCTTATTTTTGGATGCGAACAACAACATTGATGTCCAAAACAAAAGAATCAAAAATGTTGCAAAAGCTTTGGAGGAAAACGATGCTATCAATAAATTGTTTTTGCAAACTCAAATGGAAGAAGTAGAACACAAAATTATAAAAGAATTTAAAGAAGATAACAACAAAATGCACAATACTCTAAAAAATCAAATCGAAATGCAACAACATGAAATAATATTACAGTTGGAAGAGAATAAAAAATTGCAAGAAAGCATTTCCAAGATCAGTGCATCCTTCGAAGAAGAAATTGAAAGATTAAATGAGAAAATGTATAGATTTGAAAATTACATGTTTGTGTCAATTGGTGAAAGCGCATCAGATAGATCACAACACACCCCAAAGACTTCTTAAAGCTTAGACATGGATACAAAAAGAAATTTAGTGAACGAGCTCCATAAGCAAGCTCGAAAAATGTTTGGACGTCGTAGAGTTGTTATGAAAGGAATAGACGATCTTTGGCAAGCGGATTTAGTTGAAATGGGGAACTATTCTACATACAATAAAAATTATAGATTTTTGCTAACTGTAATTGACACATTCTCCAAATATGCTTGGGCAGTACCTCTGCGAAGAAAAACAGCTGTTGACACAACGCAGGCAATGGAGACTATTTTTCAGTTGGGGCGTGTGCCAAAAAACTTACAAACAGATGATGGTAAAGAATTCTTCAACAAACACTTTAATCAATTGATGGATAAATACAACATCAATCACTACTCAACGTATAGCATCATGAAAGCATCAATAGTAGAACGATTCAATAGAACATTAAAAGGAATGATGTGGAAAGAGTTTAGTTTTAATGGTTCCTACAACTGGCTTGATATATACAAAGATTTACTTAATCCATACAATAGAAAAGTTCATCGCACCATTAAAATGCCACCGATTAAAGTCAACTCAAAAAATGAAAAACAACTTCTAAATACAGTATACAGTCATTTAAAGATGTACAAAATGTCAAAATTTAATGCAGGAGACCATGTACGTATTAGCAAATATAAACATATTTTTGAGAAAGGCTATACTCCGAATTGGACAACAGAAATTTTCACAATCCAAAGAGTTCAGAATACATATCCTACAACATACATATTAGAAGATTATCTTGGAAATCCCATTAAAGGTGGCTTCTATACGGAAGAACTGTCAAGAACTAGATTTCCAAATACATATCTAGTTGAAAAGGTGATTCGACTGAAAGAGGGCAAAGCATTTGTTAAATGGTTGGGATTTTCTAATCAACACAATTCCTGGATAAGCAAAGATGAAATACTATAGATGGAAAACGAAATAAATCGTCATCCGCAATGATAACAACGACAATAACATCAATATTTTTAATAACTAATGTTAATTTTAAAATAAGATTATGAAATATATATGCAAATTATTCTTATAAACCATGGTGTGTATTAAACTTTATTTATTTGTGAACAGGCTGTTATAATGTCAATAACACTTACTCTGAGCTCTAACTCATCAGCGCTATATGCTAATTATTTTCCTCCCATTGACTTAAACGACTCATATGAGTGTGCGCTAACTGATTTTCATTCATACAACAGTATTCTAAATGTAGACTCCTATAACAATATGTTTCATATAGGGGAATATGTAATTGAAATACCAATTGGATCTTATGAATTGAAAGATATAGTTGACTACATAGAAGAGCAATACAAACGACTCAGTCCTGGAGAGCATATTTTTATAGAAGCTAACAACAATACGATGCAAGTTAAAATAAATAGTTCTAAAGACCCGATATATTTTAATAAAGAAAATACAATTGGGAATCTTTTAGGATTCAATAGTAAAATCCTAACACCGACCGATGATCATTACTCAGATCTTCCAGTTAATATTTTTAAAGTAAATCTCTTGCGAATTGAAAGTAGTATCGCTACTAACACATATATGAACAATTCAAAATCACACACACTTCATGAGTTTCCGATTAATGTACCTGCAGGCTATAAAATAGATGAGATTCCACGGAATCTCATCTATTTACCTGTAAACACCAAAGAGATAAGTTCTCTATCACTGCGCGTGGTTGATCAGAACGGTGATTTAATTAATTTCAGAGGAGAGGAAATTACAATACGAATACATTTAAGACCAACTAAGTAATGATAATATACAATACAAGTATATCACAAAATACGGCAGTCAAGTCTCATCCACAGATATTACAACCTAAACCACAATTGAAAAGATCTGCTCGTCAAAGGTCACTTACAACAACAAACAAAAGTTTTCTCAAGTCTTTGAATTTCAAACTGAAAACAAAATGAGCTCAATAATAAACGTATTGGATAAGCCATTGTCTGACGAAAATATAATAAAAAAGGACTATCATACCTACATACCATATCTACAATCGTACAATAATAATGATGAGATTCGAATCTCAATACAAAATCAAGATTTGTACGTGTTACCTAGTGAGAGCTATATATATGTGGAAGGTTTCGTTGTAGATGAAAAAACTGGAAAATTTTCAGAAAATTTTAAATTGAAAAACAACTTTGTTGCACATCTATTTGATGAAATCCGCTATGAGCTTAATGGTATTGAAATCGATCATACAAGGTATTTAGGAACAACAACCACAATAAAAAATTTGGTATCTCTATCACCAACTCAAAGCGTTGTAATGCAAAATGGTGGATGGCATAAAACTGATGATTTGAATCTTAAGAATGGTTATTTTAATTTTTATGTACCACTAAAAATGCTTTTGGGATTTGCTGAAGACTACAACAAAGTTATACTTAATGGAAAGCATGAATTGATACTCTTGCGCAATAAAAATGATGAAGCTCTTGTACACTCGAGCGTTTCTACTGAAAAATCGAAACTTACAATTTCACTCATCTCCTGGAGAATTCCACACGTACAATTATCTGATCAGAGCAAGTTGAATATGATTAAAATTATTAACAATGGTGCTTCTATACCGATGGCATTTCGTAGCTGGGATTGTCATATGAATCCACAATTGAATACAGGAACAAGTCATATTTGGAATGTTAAATTAGCTGCAAGTAAAGAGCGACCACGTTTTGTATTGGTCGCATTTCAACGAGGTAACAAATTTGTTCACTGTGACCTCACTAATTTAAAAGTACATTTAAATTCAACCTCTTACCCATATGATGATCTTAACATAAAATTTAAAAATGAACGGTATGCAATTCTATATGATATGTATGTAAGATTTCAACAAAGCTACTATATGAATGAGCCTCAACCATTATTAACTGCCCAGGAGTTTAAAGACGACGCTCCAGTTATTGTAGTAGATGTAAGCTATCAGAACGAATCAGTCAATACCGGACCGATTGATATAAAAATTGAATTTGAAACAGCAACAAATATTCCAGCAACGACATCAGCTTACTGCGTTCTTATTCATGACCGCGTAATAGAATGCATACCAATAAAAGGTCAAGTCCGGAAGGTCTTATAAATTAAATAACATGGATGGTGATATTGTTTTTGTAGACTTGCAAGGTTTCAAAAATAATTCAAATGACTTCATCGCAAAAGAACTAGCTGTAGTTTTCAGCAACAACGAATGCCTCAATTTCATCATAAAACCTCCTTTTGATTTCGCATGTTTATCGGTCAAAAAACAGAGAGAAGCAGTTTGGTTAACAAAAAACTATCATCATATTAACTGGAATGATGGATCAGTCTCATTTCAAAGCGTTTGCAAGTTTTTAAAATCCAATATAAGAAATTCACAAATATATGTTAAGGGGGGAGAGAAGAAAAAATGGCTAGAAAAAATGATTCATCAAACAGTTTATAACATTGAAGACATTGGCTGCATTAATTTTAAACAAATGGAAACTAACCATTCAACATATTTCTATTGTAGCTATCACGACTATGGTGTTTGTGCCTTAAGGAATGCAATTTTACTTAAAAATGATAATGTTAACAAACTTTTAAATAAATGCTTATAAAAATTAAAATAAATGTCTTTTATTTCAAATAAACACCTATATACATATTTATTTCAGAGAACACACAAACAAATAAACACAATGGTTCATTCATTCAAATGGTCAAGGGAATATTTGGGCACAACGAATAAACGCTTATTATTTGTTTGTATGTATGTATATGCGTACATAAATATCTACAAATTTATTTCATTTCATACTGACCCACTTGAGCTAAATCCAGGAAAGCAACAAAAAAGCGGACTGTCACACAGACTCACCAATCGTCACACACACACCCCCTGTCTGACAGGCAGACATTCCAATCGCCACTCAGAACACAAAAACACACACATATTAATATTCTACAAAATACAGAAATCGCACCACCATCCAGATCCCCAAATAAAATCCATCGATGATCGTCATGTATAAAATAAACAAAATATCAAATTCAATATTTATGCAATAGTAATTTTTTTCACAACGTCTTCAAGATCAGAATAATCAAATTATTCCCCCACACTCAAGCATTGCACACAAAAAAGAAATAACTGAATTGCTGGACAAAATATCTTAAGTAAACACACACCAAAATTAAAAACAAGCTAAAAAATAAAAGAAGAAATCTCACTCCAGCAAGAAGAAACGAACCACAAACATTAGGGCCATCCATTTATACAACACTTTTGAGATATTGTACTTCCTAAAAAATGTTGTGTCAGATACTAAAAATTTATTATTTTCTATTAGGCCATAGCACCCATGTAGAGACAGAATTCCTACGCTCACATATGGACAGACAGAAATTCCCACGCTCACATACCGACGGACATGTATTCCCAAGGTCACATATGGACAGACACAATCTCCCAAACTCTCATATGGACAGACAAAAATTCCCACGGTCTCACGCTCACTTATACAAACTCATTTTGGTTACTACAGCACCCCTCCACCAAACTACCCCCCACATATGGACGGACAGAAATTCCCACGGTCTCATACGGACAGACACAAACTCCCAAGCTCTCATATGGACAGACAAAAATTCCCACGCTCACATATGGACGGACATGTATTCCAAGGTCACATATGGACAGACACAAATTCCCACGCCTACCCCAACATCATAAAAAAAAAAAAAAAAACAACAACAATGCGAACCCCCTTATTAAACCGTGGGAAAATACACACACAAACATTAAAGTATCAAATTACAACATAAACACATTAAAATCAAAATTTGGGTAATTAACATGCAAATTTTTAAAATTTTACATGAAATTTGAGTATTTTAATTGCCCTGGCACATACATTCCCTAACTACTCCCAGAAGAGCTAGTTCTTAAGCCGTTAGATTGAAAATGAACTTAAATAGAGTGCTATTGAAATTCAGAAAGATCCGAAGTATGATTCCAGAGCTGGGAAGATTACACTTATTTCTCGACGCAAAATTTATACCATAAATCAATTTTTTTTAATGTTTGTAAATTAAACCTATTTTTTGCTTTGGGAAGCCTCAATGGTCTATTAAAAAATAAAATATATAAAATTTTTTGCATGGATGGAAAACTAAAAAATTTTTTTGGCCCATTCCGTATTTTGTAGTACATGTAGTAACTAAAATTGTTAAAAATTTTAAATTTTTCTTTTACAAAACCTCTTTATATATTATGAAGATTTGCATTGGCCAAAAAAAAATTTTTTATTCAAATTTTGCTTCCAGGGGTGGGAAATTGCATTTATTTTATACGTGAAAGTAATCAAACAAGCAACTGATGTTGTTTTTTTGCTAACTAAGCCTGTCTTATAATTTAGGAAGAACAAAATTGGTACCAAAACTTTCCAAAAAAATCGAAATTTCGAATCCAGAGATGAACAAGTGCAATATTTTATAGTTCATGAAGGTGACCAAAATGGTTGAAAATTGTAAATTAGTAGTTAATAACTGTATGTGCGAGAACAATTAAAATACTCAAATTTCAGCAATTAAATTTTAAAATTTTTAAATTTTAATTGCCAAATTTGTGTTAATGGGTTTTTTTGTAATTTGATACTTTAATGTGTGTGTGTGTATTTTCCCACGGTTAAATAGGGATGTTCACATTGTTGTTGTTTAATTTTTTATGATGTTGGGGTAGGCGTGGGAATTTTTGTCTGTCCATATGAGACCTTGGGAGTTTGTGTCTGTCCGTATGAGACCGTGGGAATTTCTGTCCGTCCATATGTGGGGGGTAGTTTGGTGGAGGGGTGCTGTAGTAACCAAAATGAGTTTGTATAAGTGAGCGTGAGACCGTGGGAATTTTTGTCTGTCCATATGAGAGCTTGGGAGTTTGTGTCTGTCCATATGTGACCTTGGGAATACATGTCCGTCGGTATGTGAGCGTGGGAATTTCTGTCTGTCCATATGTGAGCGTAGGAATTCTGTCTCTACATGGGTGCTATGGCCTAATAGAAAATAATAAATTTTTAGTATCTGACACAACATTTTTTAGGAAGTACAATATCTCAAAAGTGTTGTATAAATGGATGGCCCTAATGTTTGTGGTTCGTTTCTTCTTGCTGGAGTGAGATTTCTTCTTTTATTTTTTAGCTTGTTTTTAATTGTGGTGTGTGTTTACTTAAGATATTTTTAATTTTGGTGTGTGTTTACTTAAGATATTTTGTCCAGCAATTCAGTTATTTCTTTTTTGTGTGCAATGCTTGAGTGTGGGGGAATAATTTGATTATTCTGATCTTGAAGACGTTGTGAAAAAAATTACTATTGCATAAATATTGAATTTGATATTTTGTTTATTTTATACATGACGATCATCGATGGATTTTATTTGGGGATCTGGATGGTGGTGCGATTTCTGTATTTTGTAGAATATTAATATGTGTGTGTTTTTGTGTTCTGAGTGGCGATTGGAATGTCTGCCTGTCAGACAGGGGGTGTATGTGTGACGATTGGTGAGTCTGTGTGACAGTCCGCTTTTTTGTTGCTTTCCTGGATTTAGCGCAAGTGGGTCAGTATGCAATGTGATAAGATGTACATATTCATGCATACATAAATATCAACAAATTTATTTCATTTACGCATGTACATATGTACATACAAGTGTTTGCTTCTTGTACAAAAATATTTGCTCGACCGCTTGCTTCAATGAACCATTGTACGAACCGCTGAAATAAGTATTTTGATTACAATTAAAATAAAAAGCCATTAGTTTTTTGTTTTAATTTTTTAGATGCATTTATTTATAAATTTTTCAGATATTTCACTTTTAAAGTAAGTTTTCCACCGAACGAGCTGCCTCATCCAAAATTGCATCGTCCGAGTTTTCATACATTGCCAAAAATATTGGCAAATCGATTGGTGGGAGGATTTCCACACTGATGATATCAACAAGTGGGCGATGCGTTTCTTCAAGCTGTTGAGAGTTTATTGCAAGTAATGCATCCTCATCACCTTGCAATAGCGTCTCGAACTCTTCGTCTTCTTCAGTTCGGTGCTGAGTATTTAGCGAGAGAAATAACTCTTCGTCCCCTTCCAGGTGTCTTTCGAATTCCCGCATCATAACTGCTTTAGCCCAGTCTTTTCGAATCTGACGCATGACCCTTTTATATAGAGGTGTCTTCCAAATGGAGAAATGAAATAATGATAGCATTATAAGTTAACAAGTAGATTCGCTGAAAAGTTCTCTTTTTTCTTTAGCTACAAAATTTTTGTAGCATAGACACTCTCTTCGTTCACATAAATTTGCTTACGTGGCAGTTACTTTCTATACAATATGTAGTAAGGCATCTATCTGCCTTACTACACTATAAAACTTTGTAGCCTATCTGCATGCTCGAGCATGCCTCCGTGTTCTGTGTATATCACTTATAAAAACTTTGTTTACATGTATATTGTCTACGTAGCAGTTTCATTCCCTTAAACATTATTTTGTACCGTATCTGCATGCATAATCATGTCTCTGCACTCTGTATACATAACATTCCGTTCAAAACTTTGTAACGTATCTGCATGCACAAGCATGTCTCTGTACTCTGTACATATCACTTATCAAAATTTTTGTTTACATAAATATTGTCTACGTAGCAGATTCATTCCCTTAAACATTTTGTATCGTAGAGGCATGCATAAGCATGTCCCTGTACTCTGTATATATCACATGCCGTTCAAAACTTTGTAACGTATCTGCATGCACAAGCATGTCTCTGTACTCTGTAACTTAACAAAATGTTTGTTTACATAAATATTGTCTACGTAGCAGTTTCATTCCCTTAAATATTTTGTATTGTAGAGGCATGCATAAGCTGTATCTCATATACCCGCTGTACTTCTAAAACTACTTTTTTAAAATTTTGCAACCAACGATTTTTGTAGCTACAAGTTACTAACTATGCAAATACTGAAAACTACTTTTTGAAATGTAGCGTACTAGACCATACTAAACATTTTCACGAATTACTGTAAGTCAAATTTTTTAAGATTGAAGTCAGTACATTTTTGTATATAAAACCAATAAGTCGTGAATATTTCTAAACTCCTTGTGTTTTAAAAAATAGAACTTTTTTTATATTACAAACTAAAAACAGTATATAAATGCATTTATAAGTTGTTTCAACATATATATATATATATCAAGGTTTTTTCAATAAATAAATATTAAAAAAAAAAAAATAAAAAAAAAAATGAGTTCTTCTGTTTTCCGTTGTAATATCTGTAATAAGCAATTCAGATACCAAAAGTGCTACTTAAATCATTGCAAAAGTCATGTTCAACCCCAAGATGTGCAGCAGTCCGTACAACCCCAAGATGTGCAGCAGTCCGTACAACCCCAAGATGTATATCATTCCATACAACCCTATAACCCAATGGTCTACAACAATTTGCTATATCAGTATCCCGTGCAATATCAGTATCCAGTGCAGAATCAGTATCCCGTGCAGTATCAGTATCCAGTGCAGAATCAGTATCCAGTGCAGGCTCCAGCGTATCCGTATCCAGTGTCAACCAACCAATTCACAGCACCTATGGAAATTCCATATCCCATTGAATATAGTGTACCTATACAGTTGCAGCAAAATAATAGACCCAATAATAATTACCCAAGCTATTTGCCCGTAGAGAATTCTCCTCAAGACATGGATATAAGTCAAGTTATTCCACATGATCAAGCAAATACTCAAAATGATGAAGTAGAAATGGATATCTCAAATTCTGCGGATGATCTACTCTCTCAAGCTCCAAATGAACGCAAATATTATATAATAAATAGTGCTTTTAAGAATAATATTACAACATTTGGAGTTCTAATAAATAAGGATTGTATTCTATTTGAAGATGTGATTGTGGATAATAAAACTATAATCAAAGAAAGACTTGAAAATAGTCTTGCCGTGCACAACATCATTAAATTTAATATTACTCTAATTGGAGAGTATATTAAAATTGCAAGCGATGAAATGGAATTGTGTACTATTTCCCACCGGGCAAAGATGGATCTTCTATGCATTGGAGATGATGTTGAGGAAGTTATGGCAAAGCAATTTCAAGAAATCCACAACAAAATGTCTGAATTCCAAGAACGGGATTCAGGATGGACATTAATTAGAATTGTTCGCCTCGAAATCGCCATAAATAAGTCATCTTTGGTGAGAGGATCGAACTGGATAAGTACGCCGGAGAAATTAAAAAGTAGAGCTGCCTGCATAAATGTTGAAAACAAGGACATTTACTGCTTTAAATGGGCTATAATATCTGCACTGGATACCTCTGTTATTAAAACACCACAACGTTGCAGCTCATACAACATTGCAGACATCAGCGCTGACATCATATACATGCAAAACGGAAATGAGCTTGATTTTAAAAATTTAAAGTTTCCGTTGGCATTAAAGAGTATTAGGATATTTGAAGAAAGTAATCCTAATATCAGCGTCAATGTGTTCGGATACAACGATGAAAGGAATGAAATTGTTGGACCATTCTATAACACCAAAAATGAAAAATCAACACATATAAATTTGTTATTATTAGAAAATGCTGGAGGATATCAGCATTATATTCTTATAACAAATATATCAAAGTAAGTATAGAAATATACATTTATTTACGTAAATATATTAATATGTATTCTTATAACTTTTTTCTTTCCACAGACTTTTAAAATCCCAGACTACCAAGCACTGCAGAAAACTTCTGTTTTGTAACAGCTGCCTCCAATATACCCACAATGAGAGGACGTTAGAACAACATAAAGAAGAATGTGGGAAAATTGTTGCGGAGCTACCCTCTGAGGAAAAAGCGGTGTTGCAGTTTAAAGACCAACAACGACAAATGGATGTACCATTTGTTGTGTATGCAGACTTTGAATGCATACTGCAGGAGGTTAGTATTAGAGTAAGTGATAAAAGTAATTATATTAAGAAGCACATACCATGTGCTTATAGTTATTATATTAAATGTAAGCATAATGATAGTTTAGATAAATTTAAATTATATACGGGTAGGGATGCAGCAGAAAAGTTTGTAGAAAATTTGATTGAAGATTGTGAAGATATTTATAATGAATATCTAGCAAACAAGAGGAAAATGGATGCTTTATCTCCTTTCGAAATTTTTAATTTACAAAATGCAATAAATTGTCATATTTGTCACAAACATCTAGGCAATGATAGAGTGCGAGATCACTGTCACATAAGTGGTAAATTTAGAGGCGCAGCTCATAAGATTTGCAATTTAAAATTTCAAGTTCCTAAATTTATACCAGTTTATTTCCACAATTATTCTTCCTATGACTCGCACCTTTTTGTTAAAGAGTTGGGTAAAAAATCTGACAATATAAAAGTCCTTCCGCTCAACAAAGAATTATATATATCACTGTCTTCATTTTCAAAAATGACCGACAACTACAACCTTGAAATTAGATTTTTAGATACAATTCGTTTTATGTCAGATAGTTTAGAATCTTTAGCCAATAATCTTTCAGAGCAAGACGTTAACATTATTAAAAAACAATTCAAAACCAAAACAGAGTTTGATCTTGTGAGAAGAAAAGGCGTTTTTCCCTATGATTTTCTAAATTCTTTTGAAAAATTGAATGTTGGTGAACTTCCAGCAAGGGAAGATTTCTTCAACCAGCTCAATAATAAGGAGTGCTCGATTGAAGACTATGATCATGCAAAAGAAGTTTGGAATGCTTTCAGCTGCAAAACCTTACAAGATTACATGGAAGTATATTTAAAAACGGATGTGCTCTTACTTGCAGATATATTTGAAAGTTTTAGAAAGGTTTGCAAGAACATCTACCACTTAGATCCATGTCAGTATTACACTGCACCAGGACTATCGTGGGATGCTATGTTGAAGCATACAAATATAGAATTAGAGCTTTTGACGGATATAGATATGTACAATTTCTTCAAGAAAGGAATACGTGGTGGGCTTGTACAATGTAGTAATCGTTATTCAAAAGCTAACAATAAATATTTAGCTGATTATGATAGAGAGAAGCCCTCAGAATTTATTGTGTACTTAGACGCAAATAACCTTTACGGTTGGGCAATGTCTGAGTATCTACCTTATGGTGGATTCAAATGGATGTCAACTGAAGAGCTAAATCTAGATCCGACAACCATAGAGGATAGTTCAAGCGATGGATATGTCTATGAAGTTACTTTAGACTATCCTTCTCATTTGCATGACTCTCACAATGACCTTCCTTTCTGTCCAGAAAATAAAAAAATTTTGCAAACAAAGCACATTAAATTACTAGCAGATTTTTCTACAAAACAAACATATGTCATACATTATAGAGCTCTTAAACAATGTTTGCAGTATGGTCTAGTTCTAAAGAAAGTACATCGAATTCTCACCTATAAGCAATCAACCTGGTTGAAAAGTTATATAGACTTGAATACCAAACATAGGGCTACTGCAAAAAATGTTTTTGAAAAAAATTTCTTTAAATTGTTAAATAATGCAGTATATGGTAAAACTATGGAGAATGTGGAAAAGAGAAAAGATGTACGAATAGTTACTAACTGGAATAGGACAAACTGTAATCATTTAGGAGCTCAAGATTGGATATGTATACCTAATTTTCATAGTTTGTCAATATTTTCTGAGGATATGGTAGCGATTGAAATGAAAAGAGTGAAAACCTATTACAATAAACCCATATATTTAGGATTTTGTGTATTAGAGCTTTCCAAATGGAAAATGTATGATTTCCATTATGGGTACATGCAACCCAAATTCAAGACAAACCTATCATTAAACTATATGGACACAGACTCTTTCATTTACACAGTACAAACTGAAGATTTCTATGCTGACATAAAAACTGACGTCGACCATAAGTTTGATACTTCAGATTACCCAAAAGACAATGTATATGGATTTCCTCTGGTAAACAAAAAGGTGTTGGGTATGATGAAGGATGAGAATTGTGGAAAGGTAATGAAGGAATTTGTAGGATTGCGATCAAAAATGTACTCTTTTAGTGTGCAATATCAAAGTGATATTAAAAAATCGAAAGGAGTAAAGAACTGCATTCTTAATAATTATAGTATAGCTTCATATAGAAATTGCTTATTCCATAAGTCGACTGTGTATGATGATATGCTAACATTTAAATCAAAAATTCATCAAATTTACTCAAATCAAATAAATAAAGTAGTATTAAATTATGCAGATGATAAAAGAAAAATAAGAAGTGATGATAAAAGTACGTATGCATGGTATCATTTTCGAATCGAAGAAACCAATCCCGATTACGAACTTGATATGCTATTGTGGGAAATTTCAAGATTAGAAAAGGAAGAAGTAATGGAATAACTGCAACTAATTTTTTAGCTAATAATTTCTATGTGTAAGTAGTTAAATCTAGTAATAAAAGAAAACATGTTTTATTTTTAAGTTAAAAATTGTTTTATTGTTAAGAGAGAGTGAGAAAAAACCAGAATTTTACAAATATATTATATATTAAAAAACATTAAAGATTTTGTTTTATTCTGATTATTTACCTTTAATGAAATAATGCATAATATGAATTAATTAAATGGCTAATTGCCATTTTTCTTAAATAATATACCGAACACCGGCAGGTGTCTGGTCCCTCCACACAATCCGGATGGCTCCAAGGACAGGATTTGAAATGGCCATCGTCCTTGTCTTCATCTTCCATTATACCCATTTCTTCGTTTTGATCCAACATGTCTAGGAAATATTTCATCATATCCCGGTGTTCATGTAGTTGACATCCTTCAAAGTTGATTAGGAATTGCACAATCTTGTCTCTTATTTGACTCATGTTTTTTATTTTAAATTTAATCTTTTTATTAGCAAAATTTACTTGCGTTCCGTTTTACTGTTACTTTGCAACTATAATTGATCATTTCAACGAACCAGTACGAAGGTGCATGTTATGAAATTTAAAAAACGAAGCCTGATCGTTTTTAATCCGAAAAATAATTTAAAATTTTGTGTGAACGACTCAAAAAAATGTATACATATTTGTATCATCTCTCTATCTTTTTTCAACTACTTAGTTTTAAATACTTATATAGATTTCATTTCTCCTCACTTCGTCTTTTGTCAAAATAAAACAAAAAAATCATTGTATAACGATTTTCTGTTAGGCTTCTTACAGTCTAGAAAGCTAAAATCGAGATTAGTTTGCAATAAAAGTTCAAAGCTATAAGTTGTGAAAAATTTCTACCGCAATGGATCTGGTGAAAAAATTTAATTCGTGCAATACAAAAACCTTAATACATATAAAGGATCTAGATGATTCAATCAAATACAACATCCTACGTGCAAAGCGGGTAACAACAAAGTACGGAGAAACAATTCAACTTGAGCTGGAAAACCATATAATGTTTCTCCCGAACCGATATAATGCATTAACCAATGTAGAATTAGAAGATCTTTCGAATGATAAATATCGACTACAAAGAAAAGGAGAGCGAAACCTGATCTTAGATAGCGAGATGCACGAGTTTTTGATACCAAACTCCCAGTACCCTGTTTGGCAGTAAAAATAAAAAAATAAAAATGTTATGTACATATATTTTGTAACTAATACAATAAAACAACGAAAGAATTTTTTAAAATATACAAATATATGCTTATGTTTTATTTCAAATCTTTAGTTGCTTCATAAAGAAATTTTAAACATAAATGACCACAATTAAATGTATTAAAGTTTTGATATTGATTGTAGTTGTATTCAATATTTCTACCTAGATATTTTATTAATTCTAAAGGAGGTTGTAAATTTCCAAAGCTGTCGAAATATTGTTTTTCATCCTTGTTTCTATAGTATGCTACCCAATGAGTACCTGGTCCTGCTGATAAATCTAAATTAATTATTCCACATTCTACTGTCCTTGGCCGTTTTGGTAGAGAATCCAACATATAAACTCCTCTAAAGTGTGGAATATTTCTTGAAAATTTTCTTAGATCAAATTCTGATAATGGTCTGTTGGGTAGCATTTCTAATAGTTTTTTTAATGATCTTTAGAAACAAGTCCATAACCCTTTTTATATGGTTTAAGGTACAGTCCTTCTCCCACAGCAATAGACTCCATTGCCTTATTGTGTCTGGTGGCTTCCTCAAGTTGTTTTTTTGCGTCCTTTGTTGCATTTACAGCCTTAGCTATAGCGGCACCTCCAGTTGTTAGACTACCAAGTGCACCTAGAGCAGTTAGAATTGGAATTAGCGGTAAAAATCCACCAATTTTTGGAACATTGATTATGCGTGGTATTACAACGCGTGCCTTTTTCCCCTTAAGTGATCTGTTGATAACTTTACGAGCGATTTTAATGGCCGAGTTAATGTCTTGTGGTTTTTCTTCCCGTAATGTTTTTGTTGCTGCTCTAATTGAACTATTGAACAGCTTTTTATCATTTAAATGAGTTCGTAACGATAGTCTTTGCCTATTTCTGCACTTCTTCTCCATACCCATACCAAATTTAGTTTTTGCTTTCATTGCATTGGACACCATATATGCAAAAGTTTTTTCTTCAAGACTGCTATTGTTTGAAAGAACTCTTTCCCAAGCTTTATTTTCAAGAATTTTATCAGCTTGGTGTCTACTGTTTAATTCTTTGTTTTTGGAGTAAGCTATATCGTGATTTTTGCAAGCAGCATCCAATAAATTAATTCCTTTATCTCCTCTATCTAAACGCTTTTGTAATCTTGTGCCAGGTCCACAGTACTGATATCCAGGAAGATGTAATTCAAAAGGTAGAGAATTTATTGTTTTATTTAGTAAACCTTCTCCAACGATAGTTTTCTTATGACTGAATGTTTTTTTATAAAACGTTACCATATTATTTTATTCTAGAATAAAAGATATTGTTTTGTGAATTTTACAAGTAGTTATTGAAATGCGCTTAGTAAAACAACACAAAAATATTTTAGTTCGAAATGTGGATGTATTTTCAAATGACAGTACAAAAATAAGACATAGTTCCTTGCTACCAAATTCTATTCGAGCATTAATAGTTGGTCCCTCCAATTGTGGAAAAACTAATGTAATGATCAGTTTGCTAGAAAGTCCTAATGGTCTCAAGTTTGAAAATATCTATTTGTACTCAAAATCTCTGTATCAACCTAAATATGAATACCTAAAGAATTTAATTTCGCCAATTAAAGGAATGGGATACTACACATTCGCAGACAATGAGTCCGTTGTTCCTCCTAGTGAAGCTAAAAGCAATTCAATTATGATTTTCGATGATGTTGCATGTGAAAACCAAAACAATATACGTGCATATTTTTGTATGGGGCGTCATAAGAATGTAGATTCATTTTACTTGTGTCAAACCTACACAAGAATTCCAAAACATTTAATAAGAGATAATGCCAATTTAATTATAATGTTTAAACAAGATGCGAAAAATATGAGACATGTATACGATGATCATGTTGCCAGCGATATGAAATTTGAAAAGTTTCAGTATATATGTCAAGAATGTTGGAAGGATAAATATGGATTTTTGATGATAAGTAAAGATAATGAACTAAACAATGGTCGCTTTAGAAAATCATTTGATTACTTCATCGTAATATAAATTACTGTTCATCAAGGGTATCGCTTAGTACATAATCTGGCTTTAAACTTTATACATGTGATTGTTATAACTGGTCATCTAAGCAAAAACTTGATCTGATACATAATAATCTGATCAGATACCTAACAAGCTGATCTGATAACCTCATCTGATAAACTGATCTGATAACCTGATAAACTCATCTAATACGTGATCTGATAACCTGATCTGACACCTGATAAGCTGATCTGATACCTGATAAACTGATCTGATACCTGATCTGATAACCTGATCTGACACCTGATAAGCTGATCTGATACCTGATAAACTGATCTGATACCTGATCTGATACCTGATCTGACACCTGATAAGCTGATCTGATACCTGATAAACTGATCTGATACCTGATCTGATACCTGATCTGACACCTGATAAGCTGATCTGATACCTGATAAACTGATCTGATACCTGATCTGATACCTGATCTGATAACCTGATCTGATACTTGATAAGCTGATCTGATAGCTGAAAAGCTAAAATGAATGAAAAAATTCTAAAAGACTTGGTGACAACAAGAAATATATTAAAGAAAAAGCTTCGTAGTATAAAAAATGGTGAAATAGATACACATCAGCAATTAAGTGATACATTCAAGCCCATAACAGAACCTTTAAAAGAATTTATAAATAGCTCTAAATATATTGATATACCGAATAAAAAAGAAAAGAATGATAAGAAAACTGAATATGAGGACAGTGTCAGTTTTCATCCTCAGAACTCAACAATGAAGTTGGAAGCAAGTACCCCTAAGAAACTAATTGAAGAATCAATGTTTAATACTGTTTTTAGTTTGTAATATAAAAAAAGTTCTATTTTTTAAAACACAAGGAGTTTAGAAATATTCACGACTTATTGGTTTTATATACAAAAATGTACTGACTTCAATCTTAAAAAATTTGACTTACAGTAATTCGTGAAAATGTTTAGTATGGTCTAGTACGCTACATTTCAAAAAGTAGTTTTCAGTATTTGCATAGTTAGTAACTTGTAGCTACAAAAATCGTTGGTTGCAAAATTTTAAAAAAGTAGTTTTAGAAGTACAGCGGGTATATGAGATACAGTTTATGCATGCCTCTACAATACAAAATGTTTAAGGGAATGAAACTGCTACGTAGACAATATTTATGTAAACAAACATTTTGTTAAGTTACAGAGTACAGAGACATGCTTGTGCATGCAGATACGTTACAAAGTTTTGAACGGAATGTGATATATACAGAGTACAGGGGCATGCTTATGCATGCCTCTACAATACAAAATGTTTAAGGGAATGAAACTGCTACGTAGACAATATTTATGTAAACAAACATTTTGATAAGTGATATGTATAGAGTACAGAGACATGCTTGTGCATGCAGATACGTTACAAAGTTTTGAACGGAATGTGATATATACAGAGTACAGGGACATGCTTATGCATGCCTCTACGATACAAAATGTTTAAGGGAATGAATCTGCTACGTAGACAATATTTATGTAAACAAAAATTTTGATAAGTGATATGTACAGAGTACAGAGACATGCTTGTGCATGCAGATACGTTACAAAGTTTTGAACGGAATGTTATGTATACAGAGTACAGAGACATGATTATGCATGCAGATACGGTACAAAATGTTTAAGGGAATGAAACTGCTACGTAGACAATATACATGTAAACAAAGTTTTTATAAGTGATATACACAGAACACGGAGGCATGCTCGAGCATGCAGATAGGCTACAAAGTTTTATAGTGTAGTAAGGCAGATAGATGCCTTACTACATATTGTATAGAAAGTAACTGCCACGTAAGCAAATTTATGTGAACGAAGAGAGTGTCTATGCTACAAAAATTTTGTAGCTAAAGAAAAAAGAGAACTTTTCAGCGAATCTACTTGTTAACTTATAATGCTATCATTATTTCATTTCTCCATTTGGAAGACACCTCTATATAAAAGGGTCATGCGTCAGATTCGAAAAGACTGGGCTAAAGCAGTTATGATGCGGGAATTCGAAAGACACCTGGAAGGGGACGAAGAGTTATTTCTCTCGCTAAATACTCAGCACCGAACTGAAGAAGACGAAGAGTTCGAGACGCTATTGCAAGGTGATGAGGATGCATTACTTGCAATAAACTCTCAACAGCTTGAAGAAACGCATCGCCCACTTGTTGATATCATCAGTGTGGAAATCCTCCCACCAATCGATTTGCCAATATTTTTGGCAATGTATGAAAACTCGGACGATGCAATTTTGGATGAGGCAGCTCGTTCGGTGGAAAACTTACTTTAAAAGTGAAATATCTGAAAAATTTATAAATAAATGCATCTAAAAAATTAAAACAAAAAACTAATGGCTTTTTATTTTAATTGTAATCAAAATACTTATTTCAGCGGTTCGTACAATGGTTCATTGAAGCAAGCGGTCGAGCAAATATTTTTGTACAAGAAGCAAACACTTGTATGTACATATGTACATGCGTAAATGAAATAAATTTGTTGATATTTATGTATGCATGAATATGTACATCTTATCACATTGCATACTGACCCACTTGCGCTAAATCCAGGAAAGCAACAAAAAAGCGGACTGTCACACAGACTCACCAATCGTCACACACACCCCCTGTCTGACAGGCAGACATTCCAATCGCCACTCAGAACACAAAAACACACACATATTAATATTCTACAAAATACAGAAATCGCACCACCATCCAGATCCCCAAATAAAATCCATCGATGATCGTCATGTATAAAATAAACAAAATATCAAATTCAATATTTATGCAATAGTAATTTTTTTCACAACGTCTTCAAGATCAGAATAATCAAATTATTCCCCCACACTCAAGCATTGCACACAAAAAAGAAATAACTGAATTGCTGGACAAAATATCTTAAGTAAACACACACCAAAATTAAAAATATCTTAAGTAAACACACACCACAATTAAAAACAAGCTAAAAAATAAAAGAAGAAATCTCACTCCAGCAAGAAGAAACGAACCACAAACATTAGGGCGATCCATTTATACAACACTTTTGAGATATTGTACTTCCTAAAAAATGTTGTGTCAGATACTAAAAATTTATTATTTTCTATTAGGCCATAGCACCCATGTAGAGACAGAATTCCTACGCTCACATATGGACAGACAGAAATTCCCACGCTCACATACCGACGGACATGTATTCCCAAGGTCACATATGGACAGACACAAACTCCCAAGCTCTCATATGGACAGACAAAAATTCCCACGGTCTCACGCTCACTTATACAAACTCATTTTGGTTACTACAGCACCCCTCCACCAAACTACCCCCCACATATGGACGGACAGAAATTCCCACGGTCTCATACGGACAGACACAAACTCCCAAGGTCTCATATGGACAGACAAAAATTCCCACGCCTACCCCAACATCATAAAAAATTAAACAACAACAATGTGAACATCCCTATTTAACCGTGGGAAAATACACACACACACATTAAAGTATCAAATTACAAAAAAACCCATTAACACAAATTTGGCAATTAAAATTTAAAAATTTTAAAATTTAATTGCTGAAATTTGAGTATTTTAATTGTTCTCGCACATACAGTTATTAACTACTTAAATTTTTCTTAAATAATACTACTTTATTCCTCATGAACAGTTGCATAGGTTAAAAATAAAACAAAAAAAAATTTAATTTCACTTCCAGGGTTGGGAAGTCTAAAGTTTTTTTTGGTACGTGCAATATATTTTAGTACATGAAAGCCACCAAAATGGTTGCACATTTTAAGTTTTTTTTAAATAAAAAGACTATACCTAATGCGGACTAGGATTGGTAAAAAAAAAGTTAATTTCGCTACCAGGGATGGGAAATTGAAATTTTTTTATACTTAAAAGTTACCAAAACGGCAACTAACGTCGGTTTTTTACTAAATATAACTATTTTAAGTTCAGGAAAAACATAATTGGTATCAAAAATTAAAAAAATCTAAATTTTGATTCCAGAGTTGGATAACTGCAATATTTTGTGATACATAAAAGTGACCAAAATGGTTACAAATATTAAGTTTTTCTTAAATAAAACTATTTCATGCCTCATTAAGAGTTGCATTGATAAAAAATTTTAATTTCGCTTCCAGGATTGGGAAATTGCTGACTCAACCAAACATAAAAATAACATGTCCGTATTTTTCAAAGAAAACAGAATTGATCAATTCGGTAACGAACATTTTATATTGCTATATTAAATTGAATTAAGATTCTATAGGTTAATTGTTCGAAATTTTTAATTTAAATCCCAGAAAGACATGCTAAATATTCCAAGGCACAAAGGCAGGTCAACATCAGTTTTTGTTATTCAACTTACAGAGCAGAGCAGAACAGCTGTTTTTGAAAGTAAGTAAGTTGAATAACAAAAACTGATGTTGACTTGCCTTTGTGCCTTGGAATATTTATCGTAAATTAAAAATGTTTAACTTTATTTTGGCGGGGTCGCATTCGCAAGGCCTGTGGGAGAGACATTTCACGTTTTTTAAAAAGCTCTAAAAATAAATGCTTGGCATCATTATATACAAAATTAAAATAAATTTTTTTTGATACGGTCATTTAGGCGGCAAAGGGGGAGAAGTGGTTGGGGGAGAGTAGTACCTGGTTACGTCTCAGCTTCTTCCTTAAAGCTTAAAAATTTTATTTTTAAGGGATGTAGGCTTAAATAATACAATTTGTTAACTTTTTCACTATTTTTACATATAATAACGTCCAAAATTTTTATACCCTTCACAAAAAAGTTAAAGGGTATATACAAGTAGGTTTGTCATTCTGTGTGCAATTTCTTCGATATCAATATAGCACCCCATAAAGTATATATATTCAGGATCCTTATGAATAGCGATGACGATTGAGCGATGTCCGCCTGCCCGTCTATCTGTACCTCTTCGGGTGGTTTCCCAAGCCCCCAGAAGAGCTAGAGACTTCGTTCTTGGACCATTGGATTGGAAATGAACTTAAATAAAGTAATATTGATAGAGTAATATTGATATTAATTCAGAAAGATCCGATGTACGGCTCCAGAGCTGGAAAGCTTACACATCTTTCTCGACGCAAAATTTATACAAAAAACCAATTATTTTTTTTTAAGTTAGTAAATTAAACCTATTTCGTGCTTTGGGAAGCCTCAATGGTCTATTAAAAACATAAAAAAGGGATGGGAAATAAAATTTTTTTTTCGGCCCATTCTGTATTTTGTTGTAGTTCAAGTTTTTCTTTAACAAAACCTCTTTATACGTCATGAAGATTTGCATTGATAGAGAAAATTTTAAAAAATTTAATTTTCGCTTCCAGCGTTGGGAAATTGATTTGTTTATTTTTTTATTCATAAAAGTAACCAAAAAGGCAATTGACGTTGTTTTTTTACTAATTTAAACTAGTTTTTAGTTCAGGAAAAACAAAATTGGTATCAAAAATTAAAACAGAATCAAAATTTAGATTCCAGTGTTGGATCACTGCAATACTTTATGGTACATAAATATGACCTAAATGGTTACAAATATTAAGTTTTTCTTAAATAAAACTATTTCATGCCTCATTAAGAGTTGCATTGATAAAAAATTTTAATTTCGCTTCCAGGATTGGGAAATTGCTGACTCAACCAAACATAAAAATAACATGTCCGTATTTTTCAAAGAAAACAGAATTGATCAATTCGGTAAATAGGGCATTTCATTTCAAATACATATGGACATGTTTGTATGTCCTATATTAATAACTATTTCTTTTGCTTTTAGTAAATCTCACCCAATCTAAAGAGCCTAAAGTCATTGACATGCAATTAGCTGTTTTCATAGCAAAAAATTTCTCGATTGCATCTGTAGATCATCTAATTACATTACTGCGAATAGTTTTACAGATACTTCATTTGAAGAACTCAAAGTGCACAAAACTAAGTGTACTGCAATTACAACAAGTAAAAACGTTATATTCGACCGGTTCGAATCTTAAATACCCTCCAAATATTTAGTAAGTAAATTTAAAATGTTTAACAGTATTTTGGCGGGGTTGCTCTGGCAAGGGCTGTGGGGGAGACATTTCACCTTTGTCATAAAACTATTAAAGATAAATGCTTGAGATAATTATATACAGAAATTAATTTTTTTTTATAGGATCATATAGGGGCAAAGGGGGAGGTAGGGGTAGGGCAGAGTAGTACCGGGTTACGTCTCAGCTTCGTCATTAAAACTTAAATAAGAATATGGAGGGCATATTCACTCTTGGAATTTGGTATAAATATATCTTGAAAGATAGCACAGGTTAAGTCCGGAGATGGGCTAAGTCGGGCAAGAGAAAAAAAGTTCCCCTAAGAAGAACTAAACCAACCTCTAAAAAACAACATAGTTTCTAAAGTTTTTTTTGTAATTTTGTTAAGCAAATGATATCTTTTTATATTAAAGAAGGTCCAACGCGTTAACTTTGCAGCCATAAAATAAAATTAAACAAGTAAAAGTGCTATATTCGGCTGTGTCGAATCTTAAATACCCTTCACAGATGTAATTCTTCTTTCTTTCTTTCTTGCCAAAACAGAAAGTAGGTTTAATTAAAAAATCAAAATGATGTTAACTGTTACTTTTATATTTAAGAAAACGTTTAAATTTTTCGGCTACGAAGCTAAATGTTTGGCTCTTCTTATATCTAATACCTATGAACGTCTTTCAAAAATATTATATATATTTAAACAAAAAAATCCGTTTTATGTACCCCAAAAACTTCTAATTGTCCAACCGTAGAATCGTCTTTTAGATTTTGTTGGTTTTTAATACCAGTTTACTTTTTTCTGATATGTAAAGCAGGTATAACTCATTATAAAAATCAAAAATAACAAATAAAATGGCTGCTTTTATGAATGAGAACATGTCGATTTTCCAACCCTGGAACCTTTTAATATTTTAACACAAATTTAATTTTTTCTGATATATAAAATAGGTTTAATTCACTAAAAACACAAAATTTGGAATTTATGTATGTACTTTTATGTACCAAAAATATTTCGATTTTCCAAACCTGGAACCGAACTTTTAGTTTTTAAAATTTTTAATACCAATTTTATTCTTAGCGAAGTATAAAATAGGTTTAAGTCACTGAAAAAAACCAAGATTGGGAACTTATATGGTTACTTTTATGTACCAAAAAATTTCGATTTTCCAAACCTGGAACCGAATTTATTTTTTTTTTGATACTAGTTTAATTTTTTCTGAAATATCTAATAGGTTTGTTCACTAAAAGCACAAAATTTGGAAGTTATGTATGTACTATTTTGTACTCTGGAAGCGAATTATTATGTACTCGGGAAGCGAACTTTTTTTGCCAATGCAATTCTTAGTGAGGTGTTACATAGTTCTACTTGAAAAAATATTAAAATTTTTAAATTTTTTGGTGCATGAACCATAAAATATTTCATTTGTCCAACCCTGGAGTCGAAATTTTGATTTTTAAGCTTATAACACCAAATTTGTTCTTCCTGAATTATAAAATAGTTTTAATTAGCAAAAAGAAACAACGTCAATTTTTTGGTTACTTTTATGCAGAATAAATATTTCAATTTCCCAATCCTGGAAACGAAATTTAAATTTTTTTTTACCAATGCAACTCTTAATGAGGCATGAAATAGTTTTATTTAAGAAAAACTTAATATTTGTAACCATTTAGGTCATATTTATGTACCATAAAGTATTGCAGTGATCCAACACTGGAATCTAAATTTTGATTCTGTTTTAATTTTTGATACCAATTTTGTTTTTCCTGAACTAAAAACTAGTTTAAATTAGTAAAAAACAACGTCAATTGCCTTTTTGGTTACTTTTATGAATAAAAAAATAAACAAATCAATTTCCCAACGCTGGAAGCGAAAATTAAATTTTTTAAAATATTCTCTATCAATGCAAATCTTCATGACGTATAAAGAGGTTTTGTTAAAGAAAAACTTGAACTACAACAAAATACAGAATGGGCCGAAAAAAAAATTTTATTTCCCATCCCTTTTTTATGTTTTTAATAGACCATTGAGGCTTCCCAAAGCACGAAATAGGTTTAATTTACTAACTTAAAAAAAAATAATTGGTTTTTTGTATAAATTTTGCGTCGAGAAATATGTGTAAGCTTTCCAGCTCTGGAGCCGTACATCGGATCTTTCTGAATTTCAATATTACTCTATTTAAGTTCATTTCCAATCCAATGGTCCAAGAACGAAGTCTCTAGCTCTTCTGGGGGCTTGGGAAACCACCCGAAGAGGTACAGATAGACGGGCAGGCGGACATCGCTCAATCGTCATCGCTATTCATAAGGATCCTGAATATATATACTTTATGGGGTGCTATATTGATATCGAAGAAATTGCACACAGAATGACAAACCTACTTGTATATACCCTTTAACTTTTTTGTGAAGGGTATAAAAATTTTGGACGTTATTATATGTAAAAATAGTGAAAAAGTTAACAAATTGTATTATTTAAGCCTACATCCCTTAAAAATAAAATTTTTAAGCTTTAAGGAAGAAGCTGAGACGTAACCAGGTACTACTCTCCCCCAACCACTTCTCCCCCTTTGCCGCCTAAATGACCGTATCAAAAAAAATGTATTTTAATTTTGTATATAATGATGCCAAGCATTTATTTTTAGAGTTTTTTGACAAACGTGAAATGTCTCTCCCACAGGCCTTGCGAATGCGACCCCGCCAAAATAAAGTTAAACATTTTTAATTTACGATAAATATTCCAAGGCACAAAGGCAAGTCAACATCAGTTTTTGTTATTCAACTTACTTACTTTCAAAAACAGCTGTTCTGCTCTGCTCTGTAAGTTGAATAACAAAAACTGATGTTGACCTGCCTTTGTGCCTTGGAATATTTAGCATGTCTTTCTGAGATTTAAATTAAAAATTTCGAACAATTAACCTATAGAATCTTAATTCAATTTAATATAGCAATATAAAATGTTCGTTAAAATTCTTACTACATATTTTTAATTTACTTTCTGAATTTTTGGAGGGTGTTGCCGCCACTGTAATTGCCTACATAAAAATGCATCTCTGATAAATTATATTCTAGAACTTACTAATGAACCATTACATGCATATGTAACAATTTCAACCATTTTGTAACTTAAAACACGCTACTAGAAAAATAACTTTTCCCGCTATCTTTAATAGTAGATGAACAGCCGAAATACACACTTGTTCTATTATAAAATCTGGTGGTTTAAAACTAAAAAGTATGTAACATAAAACAACTAAATTCTTAACATAAATCTAACACTAAACAACTGTCATTTTAAGGAATTAAAACATAAGGTTAATAAATAAAGAAATAATTATATTTCAACAAACATAACCTGTGTTGTGAATCTCATCAGACCATCGGTAACTACTATTGTCAACAAATTTTTAATTCTTTTTACTGAATTTGTACTTGCGCTGCATCGTTCGTCGATTTGCCTAAGTGGATTAGACTGTGCCATAGTATACTGCTTGCCGAAACTAGATTGCCAATATCAACATAACCTCGGTCACACGTAAGTATTAATATGGATTCTCTCACACAGCAGGGTCAACCACATAACACAGGTGTTGCTTCGACACAAAACTAACAACAGATATGTGAGTTCTGCCACGAACATATTGCAGGTACAACTATAAAATGCAACACTTGCGAAAAACCCTACCACAATAATTGTGCCAAAGTCTCAGGCCCACTAGAGTCATGGTTGTGTCCAGCGTGTAACCCAAATTCACATTCTTCACACGCTCCTTCGATATCATCAAAAAGCACAGCAAGTAGACAAAGAACTCTACAACTAGAAATGTTGGAAGAAGAACGTGAACTAGCTAAGAGACGTGATCAAGAATATATAAATAAAAAATTCAAAATTCTGCAACAATTAGACGATGAAAATATAGATACGCAACCCGGCATGGCTGAAAATCAAGAATATACAAACGCCCAATACAGCGCCGCCGAAAAGCGAATAATTGAAGCAGAAAACCAAATAATTGAGACAGCAAATAATGCAGGCCTACTGCCTAATGCAACGTCGTTTAACATACCTACACACGCGCCAGTGTTACGAAACAACATACCGCCTACGTCTACAGCCGCTTATAACCAACATTTAAACTACATTTGTAATGCAAGCAACGTTGCAGAATTACAACAACCAAGATTTATTTACCCAAATTTCTCGTTACACTCTACAATTCACAATAACCATAATCAAACACATTCCGGCCATGTAAATGTAGATAACACGCAGCCGCAACAAACATTCACCAATGCCAGGCCGACAGAAACTTTTCAGCAATTACCGCAACAACCAATAATTTCTGGAAACAAACTTAGCGCCAACCAGTTACATGCGCGACAAACTGTGCCTAAAGATTTGCCTTGTTTTTCAGGCAGCCCAGATGAATGGCCGCTATTCCATTCGACCTACAACTGGTCTACTTCTGTTTGTGGATTAACAGACGCGGAAAATTTAATAAGACTCCAACGAGCCCTACGTGGCGAGGCTTTAGAAGCAGTTAAAAGAATTCTCGTTCACCCATCATGTGTGGCACACGCTATGTCGGCTTTAAAATTGTTGTACGGCCAACCAGAAAAAATAATTTTCTCGCTAAAAAACAAAATAAAAACATTACCACAAGTAAATCCAAACAAAATGGAAACAATTACCAATTTTGCAATTCAAGTTAAAGGACTGCAGTCAACAATTGAAGCTTGCGGCCTTGTGGATGAATTAAATAATTCGTCGTTGCTTCAGGAACTTATATCCAAACTACCACCGTATTACCAAATATTATGGGGCTCGAACAAATTAGCTATTCAACAAAATAATGGAAAAGCAAATCTTGTTGAATTTTCCAATTGGATTTTTGACATCGGTCTGTCAGCCAGCACAGTAAACATTGAAAATAATATTACTGCTGAATCTGTTCTCCATCGTAAACAAAAGAATTTTGTACACACACACGCAGAAATAAATAAAAAGAAATGTCAAGTTTGCAGCGGCGAATGTAACAGTGTTGTAAATTGTAAAACCTTTTTGTCGGCCGATCGCACCAAGAGATGGAGCATTGTAAAAGCACATGATATGTGCAGACATTGCTTAAGAAAACACAGTGGTGTGTGTTACACCAAAGACAAAATCTGCAAAGTAGAGGGTTGTCAGTTCAAACATCATTATCTCCTTCATAAATACGATAATTGCGAAAATAAAAAATTCTACTCAGCAAATGAAACACACGAGAAAGAAAAGGCTAACACTAGTGGGCAAAATATAAATTCACATGACATAAACAAACAAAAAGTTCTGTTCAAAGTTATTCCAATAAAAATTTATGAAAAAAACAATAAATTTGTTTCTACCTATGCATTTTTAGATGATGCCTCATCAATAAGCCTAATTGAAGAACAAATTATACACCAACTAGACTTAAAAGGGGAAACTGAACAAATGTGTCTAAAGTGGACTGGCAATATAGAAAGAATTGAAAGCAACTCACAACGTCTCTCATTGCAGGTGTCTGGCTATAATAAAAAAAAATTTGGTATAGACGTTCGCACAGTAAAAGAACTTATGCTGCCTAAACAGACACTTGATTATGAATATCTTTGCGGCAAATTTAAACATTTGAAAGGGTTGCCAGTAGAAAGCTACGACTCAGTAACCCCTAAGATTCTTATTGGCCTTAACAACATAAATATTTCAATTTCAAACAAGATTAAGGGAGGCAAAAGAAATTAACCAATTGGTTTAAAAACAGCTTTAGGCTGGACAGTTTTTGGTCCATGTGGGTGTTATGAATCTACACAATACAGTATGCATATCTGCGAGTGTATCGAAACTGATAATAAAATTCAACAGCTTGTAAAACATTTTTTTAATATTGAAAGCCTAGGTATTAATTGCAAAAATTTGAAAGCTATCGAGGAAGATGAAAGATCGTTACAACTTTTAGATAATTTTACAAAACAACGTGATGATGGCCACTATGAAACATGCTTGTTATGGCAAAACGACAAAATTATATTACCTAATAATTATCAAATGGCAAAAAGTAGACTTTTATGTCTTGAAAAACAATTAATGAAGAATAGTGAGATTTCTGCAGTCTATATTAAAACAATCCAAGAGTATATAACCAAGGGCTATATTAGCAAAATCGATATGAAAACACAAGCTGAAAGAGTTTGTTATCTTCCTACTTTTCCAGTCTATAACAAAAACAAACCAGAAAAATGTCGTATTGTCTGGGACGCTGCCGCAAAATTTAATGGTATATCTCTAAACTCTTTGCTCTACAAAGGCCCAGATCTTTTAGCTTCTTTACAAGCAATATTGTTTCAGTTTAGAGAACGGTCAGTAGCTTTATGTGGTGACATTGAACAAATGTTCCACCAAGTATACATATGGGAAGAAGACCGACACGTTCAACGTTTTTTGTGGCGAAACTGTGAAGCTAACAGAGAGCCAGATGTTTATATAATGAATGTCATGATATTTGGTGCGTCATGCGCTCCGTCTATTTCACAATATGTGAAGAATACGAACGCATCCAAATACGAAATTCAGTTTCCAAAGGCAGCCGCGGCTGTAAAAAGCAATCATTACGTAGACGATTTTCTCTACTCAACTGATACAACTGAGCAGGCCATACAATTAGCAGAAGAAGTAAAGTATATTCAACAGCAAGCTGGCTTCAATTTGAGGAAGTGGGTTTCAAATAAAATCAACGTAGTTAGCTGTCTAGAAAAACCACAACAGGCAAACGAGAAAGTAATCAGTATGGGTTCAGATAAGAATCTTGAAAAAGTTTTAGGCGTTTTTTGGAACCCAACAGATGATACAATTTTATATAAAATTTCACCTTATATATTAAACAATGACATAGTTTGCCTTAATAAACGTCCAACAAAAAGGCAAATCCTAAATATATTAATGATCATATATGACCCGCTAGGGTTAATCGGTAACTTCGTTATGTATCTGAAGATTATTCTACAGGAAATTTGGAGAAGTGGGGTCAGCTTGGATAATTCAATTAAAGACGAACAATTTTTCAAATGGAATAAATGGTTAAAATATTTACCGGACTTAGAAAAAATAAGCATCCAGCGTTGCTATTTAAAATCAATTAGCGATTATACCGATGCGTATACTGAACTGCATACATTCGTAGATGCCAGTGAAAACGGTTATGCGACAGTAGCTTATTTACGAATATCTCGTAACAAGGAAATAGTTTGCTCCCTGGTAGGCTCTAAAACCAGGGTAGCTCCGCTAAGAATGAGTTCAATACCACGTTTAGAGCTTATGGCCGCACTGATTGGCGAACGATTCGCAAACAGTATTATACAAAATCACTCTATTGTAATAAATAAAAAATATTTCTGGTCTGATTCAAAAACGGTGATTAGCTGGTTAACGCATAATAATAAAAAATATCACCAATTTGTTTCATTACGTATTAGTGAAATTCTCGAAACAACTGACCTGCGGGAATGGCAGTGGATACCCGGCAAACAAAATGTTGCCGATGAAGCGACGAAGTGGGCAAAAAAGCCAGATATTTCCTTTAATAGTAGATGGTTTAAAGGGCCAAACTTTCTTCTGAAGTCTGAAACCGAATGGCCAAACTATGACACCATGTCAGAACCATGCGACACGGAAACAATTAATTATGTCAACGTACACAATGCAAACGACATTGTAATTGATGTGAGTCGTTTCTCGAACTGGAATCGCCTGTTAAGATGTACTGCGTACGTGTTACGCTTTTGTAATATTGTTCAAAAGAAAGCTGATTCGAGGGACGAATTCACTACTACTGAGCTTTTTAAAGCGGAAACTCTACTATTTCGACTGGCACAAGCAGAGTTCTACGCAGAAGAAATAAACCTTTTAAAAGCAAGCAAAAAACTAAGTAAATCAAGCCCACTGTATAAAGCTACACCAAAACTGGATGAAAATCAAATTCTTCGTGTAGAAGGGCGACTAGATAACGCATTTATTTCAAATGATACAAAGTTTCCTATTATTTTACCCAGAGGGAGTCGAATTACTCAACTTTTAATTATGAACTGTCATATAAAATATAAACATATTAATAACGAGACTGTTGTGAATGAAATAAGACAGCGATATTATATTCCACGGTTAAGAGCTGCACTTAAAATGATACTGAAACAGTGTCAAACATGTAAAATAAAAAAAGCTCTTCCAAGCTATCCGCAAATGGCAAAGCTACCGGAAGCTCGATTAGCAGCGTTCTGTCCACCGTTTACCTACACAGGGGTGGACTATTTTGGCCCAATGATGGTGACAGTTGGTCGGCATTCGGAAAAGAGGTATGGTGCGCTTTTTACTTGCCTCACAGTACGCGCCGTCCATATCGAGATTGTTAACTCACTCAACACTTCACGTGCATAATAGCAATCCGAAGTTTCATATGTCGCCGGGGAACATCAAAGGAGTTCTTCAGCGACAACGCCACAAATTTTGTAAGCGCTGAAAGGGAAATTCGAGAAGCTGTAAAAGAAGTTGATAAAAACGAACTTATACGTACATTTACTACTGCAACTACGAAGTGGACCTTTATCCCACCATCGTCACCGTACATGGGAGGGGCATGGGAAAGGCTGGTACGATCGATTAAAACAGTGCTTTATAACACTACCTACGCGTTTACCAAGTGAAGAGCTCCTTCGTGGAATGTTAGCGGAAATAGAAAATATAGTAAATTCCCGACCTTTGGTATATGTCCCGATCGACCATGAAAATGCTGAAGCTTTAACACCAAACCATCTGCTAGTGTATTCTTCAAATGGGATGAAACCGTTAGCTACATACGACGACAGCTGCATGGCGTTAAAAAATAATTGGCTGAGTTCTCAACAGTATGCAGACACATTTTGGCGCAAGTGGGTAAACGAGTGCCTGCCGTCTTTAACCTTTAGGTCAAAGTGGCACGAAAAGGCCAAGCCGTTGCAAGTTGGCGATTTAGTTATAGTGGTTGACCCATCAACTCCAAGAAACGTGTGGCCAAGAGGTAAGATTCTAGAAACAATTGTGGCAAAGGATGGTCAGGTACGCAGAGCGAAAATTCTAACTACAAAGGGAATAATTGTGCGACCTGCTGCGAGACTAGCGATACTTGATGTCAGTCATTGATTTGGAGTACGCCTTCGAAAACTTCTTGTCGTACTGCGGGGGGTGTTGCCGCCACTGTAATTGCCTACATAAAAATGCATCTCTGATAAATTATATTCTAGAACTTACTAATGAACCATTACATGCATATGTAACAATTTCAACCATTTTGTAACTTAAAACACGCTACTAGAAAAATAACTTTTCCCGCTGTCTTTAATAGTAGATGAACAGCCGAAATACACACTTGTTCTATTATAAAATCTGGTGGTTTAAAACTAAAAAGTATGTAACATAAAACAACTAAATTCTTAACATAAATCTAACACTAAACAACTGTCATTTTAAGGAATTAAAACATAAGGTTAATAAATAAAGAAATAATTATATTTCAACAAACATAACCTGTGTTGTGAATCTCATCAGACCATCGGTAACTACTATTGTCAACAGAGGGTATTTAAGATTCGACCCGGTCGAATATAACATATTTACTTGCTTCATTATAAAATGTTACAATCCATTATCACAAACAAAATTTGTTGTTGTTAAATACCGCTAGATGTTTATGAAACACCATGGACAGATTTACCATTTGTGAATTGGAAAGATTATTTTAATGGTGATATTCCTTCTAGCTTAAATCAGTTTTGGCCAAAGGTGTATGATTATAAGGATACATCAGGTACGTACCATTTTAACGAACTTGCTTTGGCTGTACTTTACATGCTGGTAATTCAAACTACTAATGCCTGCGTTGAAATGGTATTTTCCATAATGAACTCAACTAAAACGATCTTCCGATATAGCATGCAATATGAACTTCTTGACGCGTTATTACGAGTTATAAATTATATGAATGTAAATAACACATGTTGCACTTCTTTTATACCTTCGCAAGATATGTTGAAAAAGTGAAATTCCCATACGATGTATTCAAAAGAAGAAGACAATGTGGAGTCTTGACGATGAAGTATATGTATAACGTTTTAGATATGTAATAGAACTGCAACTATGTACATATAAATGTACATATGTATATCCAATATTTGATTAATACTAACCGCAAAAGCTTCTTTATGTAGACTATTATAAACTTTTTTATATCAAACATTGTACCTTTTTATGTTCATAATAATTTTCACATGGTTCTAAATACAAATTAAACCAAATATATATAATGGCATTTTTTTTCATTTTTGTCGAATTGTAGCGATTCGGAACAAATTAATTTTTTATTATTTATAATATATATGTATTATTTATAATATTGTATTAAATATTTTTAATTTTATACATGCTGATTCTTTTCCCAAATTTACCAAAAACGTTCAAAATTGATTTTTAATGATTTATAAATTATATATTTCATTGCTAAAAACTAAAATAAAGACGCTTTGGCGATTTTTGACATTGGATTTGGCGAAAAAGGTGGAAATAAATCTGACAGCCCTAGTCGTCATCGCTTTTTTATGACAAAACAAAAACAAAACACATGCTTGAAATTGAAAAAGAAAAAAAAATGGATCTCAATTGAGTAGTCTTTCTTTCACAGCATTTTAAATAACTTCAATACACTTTGAATATTTTTACATTCTTGAATTTATTTGTATATTAAAATGTGTCGAATAGATTGGGAAACATTTTTATACCCTTCACAAATAACCTATATATAGGTTTGTCATTCCGTGTGTAATTTCTTCGATATCATAAAGTATATATATATATTCTGGATCCTTATGAATAGCAATGAGGATTGAGCGATGTCCGTCTGTCCGACTCTCTGTACGTGAAATCGGTAGAGAAGAAGAGCTAGAAACTTCGTTCTTGAACCGTTGGATTGAACACAAATGGAGTGGTATTGAAATTCAGCAAAATCCGAAATACGGTTCCAGAGCTGGGAAGCCTACACCTATATCTCGACTCGAAATTAATACCAAAAACCAAATATTTTTTTGATTTTTAGTAAATTAAACCTATTTCATGCTTTGGGAAACCTCAATGGTTTATTAAAAACTAAAATAATAAAAAAAATGTTTCAGGGATGGGAATGTAAAAGTTTTTTTTGGCACATTCAGTATTTTTGTTATTTACATGTAATAACATTGTTAAAAATTTTTAATTTTTCTTAAATAAAACCAATTTATACATCATGAACATTTGCATTGATAAAACAAATTTAAAAAAATTAAAATTTCACTTCCAGGATTGGGAAATTGAATTACTCTTTTTATACATAAAAGCAACCAAAAAGGCAACTAACGTCGGTTTTTTACTAATTAAATCTATTTTTTAGTTCAGGAAAAACAAAATTGGTATCAAAAATTATAAGAAATCCAAATTTAGATTCCAGAGTTAGATAACTGCAATATTTTTTGGTACATAAAACTGACCAAAATGGTTACAAATATTAAGTTTTTCTTAAATAAAACTATTTCATGCCTCATAAAGAGTTGCATTGGTAAAAAAAATTAAATTTCGTGTCCAGGGTTGGGAGTTTGAAATATTTTTTCTGCATAAAAGTAACCAAAATTGACGTTGTTGTTTTTGCTAATTAAAACTGTTTTATAATACAGGAGGAACAAAATTCGTATTAAAATCTTAAAAAATCAAAATTTCGACTCCAGGGTTGGACAAATTAAATATTTTATGGTACATGAAAGTGACCAAAAACCTTAAAAATTTTAATTTTTTTATCAAGTAAAACTAAAAAATAAAAGTTCTCTTCCAGAGTTAGAAAATCGAAATATTTTAGTACATAAAATTAACCATATAAGTTCCTAATTTAGGTTTTTTTGTGAATGAAATCTTTTTTATACTTCGGGAAGAGCTAAATTGGTATTAAAAACAAACAAAAAAAATTAAAATACTATTCTACGGTTGGACAATTAGAAGTTTTTGGGGTACATGAAACGGAGTTTTACCTTTTGTTTTTATATTAAACATATTTAATATTTTTGAAAGGCGTTCAGAGGTATTGGAAATAAGAAAAGCCAAACGTTTAGCTTCCTAGCCGAAAAGCTTAAACATCTGTGAAGTGTATTTAAGATTCGGCACAGTCAAATATAGCACTTTTACTTTTATATTTAATGAAACTGAGTGCCTTGAAATTAAAAAGAATAAGCACATATAGTTTTAAACGTCAGGTCTAAATGACCTGTGTAGCTTATCTGGGGAGGACAGAGATAAGCTTATAACAATATTCAAAAAAAGATTTGGAATTTAAAAATAATAGGGTTCTGAACAATTGCAACAGGAGCACCAACTTAAAGGATACATACATATATAGTTGCGCTAGAGTTGGCAAAAAGGGGGCGACCATTTGAAGACGGTGTATTTTTTAAATACATGATTTTCTAAATTCTACTTTTCTTTGGTGAAGCAGGACGAATGGTAATTTGAATTTATGTACATATATTCAGAACATTAAGCAAAGAACAAAATAAAATTGTATTATGCTCAAGCGTAAGTATGATGCATCCTTTATAGCTGTACTTGAATATGTAATATTAGCGAATTGGTTGTAGAACCTAAGCTGAAGGGGTGATTTTTAGTAACACTGTTCTTGGTAGCTCAGCTGTTTTCGTTTAACACGTTCATTTTGGTCTATAATTTAACCATGAATCAAATTACAAACGAACAACGCAGAGTGCTTTGATTCCATATAGAAGTAGTGGCATCAAAGTTTTGAAATTTGGTACACTAGTATAAAATACTTAAACTAAGAAATATTAAAGAGAACAAGTAAAGACGAAATATATAACATTTGTTACATAACTGCACAGAAAGACGTAAAAATTAGTAGATCCTTTATAGCTCGTGCTGATAATTTGTATCTCACTCGGGTGAGATAATTTTAATTGTGATTGATGCAAGGAATCGAGCTCCTGTCACATATCATTTTTCGTAAAACCTGTAACTCTTACAAAAGCTAAAGGATTCTCATTAAGTCTCATAATAAAACAAGTAAAAACGTTATATTCGACCGGGTTGAATCTCAAATACCCTCCAAATATTTAGTAAGTTTAAAATGTTTAACTCGATGGGACAGAGTTCCTTTAAGACATTTCTGTACCATCATTCCGGGAAGGGCCGTGGAGAGACGTTTCACCTCTGCAAGATCACAGAACATCTCAGTTTCTGATAGGCTTAAGGAATAAGAATTGTTCAATATTTACACTATTTTTGCATATAATATTGTTCGTCAACTCCCACTAAAGGGGGCGGGGTTATGTTTTCCACAGATGAACGTATGGACTTTGCTAGATCGTCTCAAACTTCATCACTGATCAATAATATATATACTCTATGGGGTCCAACTCTTTTACCAGGTTACGTCTCTGCTCCGTCATTAAAGCTTAAAAATATTATTTTCAAGGAATGTAGGCTTAAGTAAAACAGTTTGTTAAACTTTTACACAATTTTGACATATAACAACGCCCACTAAAGGGGGCATGGTTCAAAAATTAATTTTCTTAATTTTATTTCATGTTTAACGCGTTGGACCTTCTTTGACATAAAAATATATCATTTGCTTAACAAAACTACAAAACAATTTAAAAATTAGGTTGTTTTTTAGAGGTTGGCTTAGTTCTTCTTAGGGGAACTTTTTTCCCTCTTGCTCGATTTAGCCCATTTCCGAACGTGGCCTGTGCCAAAAATATATATATATACCAAGTTTCAAGAGTCTGGTTTTTTTTTGCACTGAATCATAATTTCCACAGACGGACATACAGATCAAGAATTTATATACTTTACGAGGTCTCAGATGGATATTTCGCTGAGTTAAAAACGGAATGACAAAGTGAATATACACTCCAATTCTTTTTTGGAGGGTATAAAAAATGTTTGTGCAAAGCTAGATTATAATATTGTCAAAAATAGAAAATAAAACTGTTAAGTTAGATCTACACGATTGAAATTTTCTTCAAAATTGCTCTTCAAAATGTTTTAAACTCGTGTAGGCTGCAAAATTTATTGAACTAAACTTTTGAAGATTTTATTGATGCCGTGTAAATAGGCATCAAAATCGAATCTGGCAATATTGATAACAATAAATAATTTGACAGCATGTTTATTCTTTTCATTCAATACATATCACCTGCTTTTAATTACATGTGTTTGTTGTGGCAAGTGACAATGTAAATAAATATATAAAAGAATAAACTTAAAATTAATATGATTTAGTAAGTATTACATATTTAATAACTATATACTTGTGGAATTATGTATCAATATTTTTAAAATTGATACCATAAATGATAACTTGCGCAACAATCGCAAACAACAGAAAAACTGGATAGGAGATGAACTGAGACTGTTCACCGAAATGGTTGAAGTACTCGAACTGATTAGTATCAACTACTTCTTCCTCCAATATTAAAAGTGTTGATGCTATGATGATTGTGTCGTCGTCCATACTTACGACTTGGTTTTTGTACACTCCAAAAAATAATATGAAGGGTATATTCACTTTGTCATTTCGTTTGTAACGAAACGAATTATCCATCTGAGACCGCATAAAGTATATATATTCCTCATCAGTGATGAAATCTAAGACGATCTGAGCATGTCCGTCCGTCTGTGGAAATCACGATTCAGTCCAAACGAAAAAGCCAGACTCTTGAAATTTTATATATATATATATATATATATATACATATGTATATATATATATATATACATATACACTCAGAATCAGCATAGATAACAAAGGGCACACCCAACATATTCTTATGATTTCTAAATTCTAAAAATAATTTATCTTGGTTAGGGAGATACACAACCCGTTTTTCGTATTCTGGTGAGTGTTTCTTCAGTGTGTCTTCTTTTGTGAAATGTTGTAAGCAATAGTCACACAATAAATTCTTTCCTTTAAATTTGCTTGTTTGTCTTCTAATTAATCTATATAAAAACATTCAAAGATAGTAAGTTCCTGTGACGATATAAATTTAATTTTATACTACCTGGACATATTTCTTATGCAAACATAATGGGAGATAGTTTTAGAGTTTACTTCCTTGTGAATAAAAAGTAGATTTACATGAAGATCTTTAACTTCCTTTGTTTTCTGATAAGGTCCAATGATAATGTTTTTTTCCTCATCATATCCAAAAACATTTATGCTAATCCAATCATTTAGTTATTCAAAGACTTCAATATCGTTTATTTGCATCGGGAAGCACCGACCAGTAAAGTTTAACATTCCCCCTCTTGTATATATTTCTGCTGAATTTATGTTGACCTGATACGATGACACGCGCTCGGCATGGTTATTTAAATTAAATATAGCAGAGACAACCGACCATTTTTTTTAATCGTTTACTTATTTACAATATTTATACTTATAGACTATTATAAACACTAGTTAACAGTAACAATTTCTATATACAATGTCCCATAATCGAGCACTCAAGTATTATTTATATAATAATAATTTGGTTTTTATAAATTTGTTATTTTATTTACAATAAATAAATATATATATATATATATATATATATATATATATATATATATATATATATATATCACCAGCTTTTTGCAATGAAAATTAGTTTAAAAACATTGCTTATATATTAATGAGTGGGTAAAGAAAGGCTCGTGTCAAGGGTTAAAAAAAAGGGAAATTATGAGTTTATTCAGAAAACCACCAAAACTTTTTGGTATTAGATTTTTGTGTAAATATTAAATCTCTGATTGATATGCTAGTGATATACCTCATATTTAAATTTTCTGAATTACAGTTTACTGCTTTTATATTTGCATGTCTGTAGTCATGGTAAAAGACCGGTATGCCATTTTCGTTTTGTATTATTTTTTTGTTATCAAGGTAAACAAAAGCCTCAGGTGGAACGAATCCTTTTTTCAAGGAATCCATTATATATTCATTATTTGTGTAATAAGGGGCCATTATAGCATTATTTTCTATACATTGGCTAGACCTTAGTATATTATTTCTGATGATTAGGTTTATTATAAAATTATCTATTCTAATTATATTAGCATTATTATACAATGTCTTATTAGATATGTATTTTAGATATACGCTTTGTGGATTTCTGTATAATGATGTACATGCTCTTAAACATTTTATTTCAAAGACTCTTATCTTTTCCATGTATGAAGGCGATATATTGAACCAAATTGGACAACCATATGTTATTATAGGTCTAATAAGGGATTGATACATTATAATTTAAAAAAAAAATTCATCACTGTTACGATCATTTCTACATGCTTTTCTTGAGCTTAGCTTCTGGAATAAATGAAGAACCCTTTAATGGTTGATATTTATTAATATTTGTTTACATTTTTATAATTTGCACTAAAGTCCATCCACTGTCTCTTTCCTGGAATTCCTACATTTTTTTCATTATTGTTTTTATTTTCAAAGGGAAAACTTCATTAAAATCTTGGTCATTAAAAATAGCTTGCATTTTTGTTTGGAAAGTCTTCACCTCAAATGGAGAGTCTTGTATGTCTTCTATTAGTTTTGCATATAGTCCATGTAGCTCAATATTAATTTTCATGACATTATATTGATGAAGCCAAAAATTAATATCAGGTTTTAAGTCTTTCCATGATTTATTTAAAAATTCTTCAGGAAAGGGACATCCTTCATCTCTGTTTTCAATTACCAAAGTTTGAATCCTCGTCCTAAACGCACTTTGTATTCTATTTACATTACCTTGAGGTAGATCTTACAAATACCTTGAAGATGCCACATAAGTTTTTTCATGCGCAAATAAATGCTTCTTTTTGCTGAAACACTTTCCACATTTAACACACTTGTACAATTGGTTTTCCATTATTTAAAAAAAATTTTGTATTATAAAATAACGTATATATTTATATAACACACGATGTTTTAAATATTTTTTTAAGAAAAATATATAATGTATATATACTCGTATATATATATATAAATTTAATTTTTTTTGTAATTTTGAAAACTCTTTTCTCTTGTGATACTTTTGCAGAACTAAAATTTTTAAACAAAAATTGCTGGTTTTATACTTTTTTTCTAGAGACATCACTACATACATATGAGTTAATTTTATGCTTGTTTAAATTAATAAAAAAAAACAATTTTTTGATTTTAAATATTAATTTATTTTTTATTTAGACACTATGTGTCTTTTTTATATGAGTTCTTGTTTTAAACTAAAAACTTACAATTATTTCTTAGATTTAATTACAATTATTATTCTTATTGTTTTAAAGGTAAATTGCATAGTTTAACAATTCATTTATTTAGGTCAATAAATAATATGAAATTGCAATTTATTATTTTCTTTAATTGTTTCGCAATATTACTTATTTTACGTTTTATTTCTTTGTTAACAAAAGTGCTTTAAATGCGGAAGTTAAAATAATGCAATCGCTTCTGTTGATTTAAGCAATTATTAGTTGAACTATATTTAGGTCAACAACATAATGCCATATCAACTGAAGTTAACTCGAAATTGTAAATTTGTAATAATAAATGTTTTGTTCCTTAACTCTTCCCCTCTTAAATTCGATTGTCCGCAATCGAATACAGAAATGGTAGATCATTAAGCCTAAAATTGTTGTAGGATGGTACCGCTGGTGTTTCTCCAAGCCTGATGGGAATAGAATTATCAACTCTATGGGGCTTTGGTATCTCGTTCACATATATAGTTTTTTGCTTACTTTTTCGGAATATTATCAATGTCACGAGAGGAATTGTTGTTACCAAAATTACTAATGCCAGGGATAGTTCTCTTATTTCTGTTGATTTACTAAACTCAGAAATTCGTTTGGTGTTGTTTATATGTAGTTCATGGAGGCTTTCTAGTGATAAGAATTGTAGCTGCTCGATTTCTGTTGGTGTGAGTTGATTTACAGGTGGTATGACTTTTAGTGGATTCGCATCGATATTCCTGTAAATGTTATCTGCAATACGGATTGTAGTGTTAGTGTAGGATACGATAAAACTTCCAGTTATGTTTTTAGGCTCTTCGTTCACGTTGATAATTCCAGAGAATTCATTAAGCAATAATATTCCTGTGGCGATTTCTTCAACTTCAGGGATGTGGTGACCATTTATTGTATAACATGAAGATGGAAGAGAGTTTAGGATTTTTGGTAGACAAGAGTCTGTAGACAGATCTATTAAGTTATTTTTATTACAAATTTCCAAGTTCGAAAATCTTTTACACTTACTTGTTATTCCATAAATTTGTGTTTCAAACGTTACTATTTCATTAAATTTTAATTTTACAATCAAGTTATTATTTTTTATTGGTTTTATTAAAAGTTTCTTATAGACAATATTTGAAGTCAACGGAATTTCTATTACATAGAGCATCATCGTTGAATTATGTATTACTTTAATATTTGTAAATTCTAGTGCCTCTTCGGGGCTTGTAAATGGTATATTTTCATTTTCAAATTTTTCAATAGCTAATTTAATTTCTAATTCGTTTAAAAGGAATGAATTTATCATACCTAGCTTGGACCATTGAATAGCATATTTTATATTTAATGTTTCTTCTTTCAAAAGTCGTAATTTATTTTGATTAATTATAATAAGTTCATCACTTAGGATACTACTCTTTTTTATATTATTAGTAAGAAAATTTGTCATCCTAGTTATATTATTTAATCTTGTTTCAAATAAATCGTTTATAATAAATTGCTCGTTATTGTTTGTATTTAATTTATCTAAATTATTTATTATTTTCTCTAGGTCATCATGATCTGGGGAACCAGCTAAATATTTCCATGCTGTACCCAGAATATTTATTGATCTCTTATTCTTTACAATTTTTGTTACGCTTATACTTTCTAATAACTGAAATGTTTTGGTTAATTCTTCTTTAAGGATGGGAAGTAGAGGATTTCGGGATGATTCAAAGGAGTTTATAAAAGTTTGGATGTCTTGTAAGCATTGTTCGTATTTGTTGGTGTCAAATTTGTGTATGAATCGGAAAATTCCGTTTTGGATTTTAGCAATTCCATTGTCTATCGTTGCGATTCTCGATGAGGTATAGTTGTAGAATTGTACGTCAGCCTGCACTGACGCAGCAATCAGAAGTCTGTAAAGAAAATGTTTTATAAAAGGATTTAACTCTTTATGTTGCTTTTGTGAACGACTCTGCCTGATTCTGTCAGTACTGTAGTCGATTTGTCTTCTTTTACTATTTCTTTCTTGTATTTAGGCGTGATTTTGGTTCCTAACCTTTTATCTATTCTAACGTATATAATGTCCCCAACTTTATAGCGTTTTATTGGTGTCCTCTTCCTATTATGAGTATCTATATCAAATTCCTGTTTTTTCCTAATCTTCTCAATAGTTTCCTGTCTAGCGTTTTCAAGTTTTTCCGGGTCTGAGCTAACTATTCTGCCAAAGAAAACTTCAACGGGTTTTTTATTTGTCGTCGAGTGTATGGAATGATTGTACTCATTTACAGACTTATCTAGTAGTTCAGAAAACGATCTTTTTATTCCATCGGCTTTCGTACATCTCATTATTTCCGCTAAAGTGGAGTGAAATCTCTCCACTTGGCCATTTACTGAACTTTTATAGGGTGGAGTCTTATAAACACGAATACCTAGTTGGTCTTCCAGCATAAACAGAATTGAGGCAGCATTGAAGGCTTTTTCGTTGTCCATAACCACTTCTTTCGGTATTCCAAACATAATCAGTAGTTTTCTTAGTGGCTCTTTTATGTCTTCGGCAGCTCTCGATCCAATAGTGTTTACCTGCGCATACTTTGAAAATTTGTCGACAGCAGTAAGTATATATTTTCCTTCCGTGTGGTAAATATCGAGATGAACAATGTGGCCAGGATATTGCGGGATTGGAGTTTTCTGTAATTCGGGTTTAATAGGATGGCGGTCATATTTATTTTCTTTGCAAACTATGCAGTGGGAAACCAGATCTTTTATCTTCTTAGTCATTTTTGGGAAGTAATTTTCTTCGAGTATCTGAGCCTTGTTTTCCTTGTGGTTTCTATGCGCACGCTTATGGGTTTCAATGATGATTCGTTCTTGCTCCTGTTCGCTGGTAACATCGTTGACCTGATTTTGTGTAAACCTCACCTTGTAATTAGTGAAATGCAGAGGATATATGTTTTGTATCTTACCCATTATTGGTTCAGAAGTTTTAATACCATTAATGACGGATGGATTGAGATATCTTTTTAGTATGGAGGTTAAATTTTCTTCATTATAATCTGGTTCATTTATTATGTGACGGTGATATGTAGGAAATATTATTTTAAATTGGTAAGATGGAGTTTGATTGGTCATTAGGAATAATTGATTTTTAAAAACATTTATGGGATATTCCATACTCGGAATTAAGTTTTCCCCAGAGCTTTCATCGCTGTGCTGGCTTACCGATAGAGAATTTATTTCAGTCACATAGGGGTTTCTGGAAAGCGCGTCGGCGACGATATTCGCTTTTCCTGGCTTGTATTCCATTACATAATCGTACTCTTCCAATGCAGCCTTCCACCGTTTCATTTTCCCATTATTGTTTTTATTATTAAGAGCATATGTAAGAGGTTGGTGATCAGTTCGGATGATTACTTTTGATTTTCCGTATAGGTAATTTCTAAAAGAATTTAAAGACCATATTATTGCCAGCATCTCCTTTTCATTGGTCGCGTAGTGTTCTTCCGTCTTACTCAATGTTCTCGAAATGAACGAAATAGGTCGATTAAATTGTGACAATACTGCTCCCAAGGCGAAATTTGACGCATCAGTTGTCAATTCAAAAGGCTTTTCAAAATCTGGGTATGCAAGAATAGTATCCTGCGATACTAATGACTTTTTTAATTTTTCAAATGATTCTAACGCAGCTTTATCAAGAGTGATATATCTTTTTGCCGATTGTCTTTTTGAAATGCGACCTCCTTCCCCTCTTAAAAGAGATGTTAGAGGTTTTGCTAGTTTGGCATAATCTCTTACAAATCGCCTATAGTAACCGGATAGACCTAAAAATGAGCGTAGCTCTTTCAAAGTTTTGGGTATTGGAAATTTAGAGATGGCCTCAATTTTTTTCGGGTTTGTCTTGATACCTTGTGATGAAACTATAAATCCTAAAAATTCTACTTCGTCTTTGAAAAAATCGCATTTGTCAAGCTGTAATTTCATATTCGCGTTCTCTAGTGTCCTAAAAACTTGTTCCAAATGCTTCAAGTGTTCGCATTCCGTTTTGCTGAAGATAATTATATCGTCGATGTAAACGAAGCAAATTTTTCCAATGTGCTCATGTAAAATATCGTCCAAAGCACGCTGAAAGATAGATGGGGCGTTCTTCAGACCGAAAGGCAGCCTTGTAAATTCGAATTTCCCATTGTTAATTGAGAATGCGGTTTTTTCAATGTCTGATGTTTTCAATGGTATTTGATGAAATCCGCTTTTGAGATCTAAGACCGAAAAAAAATTATTTTGCCCCAAATGAGACAATACTTCATTTATATCTGGTATTGGATAGGTATCGGATATTGTAACTGAGTTCAATTTGCGGTAATCTATCACGAGCCTGTATTGTTTATTCCCTTGTGAGTCAGGTTTTTTTGACACAATCCATATCGGAGAATTGTATGGCGACCTAGAGGGTCGTACAATGCCGTCATCCAACATTTTTTTTACCTGTGACTCCACTTCATCTTTTAACGACAGAGGGTATGGGTAAAATTTCGAGTAAACCGGATTATCCGTCGATGTTCTAATTTCGCCAACAACTTTGGTCGTGTATGTTAATTTTTCATCTGGGTCTGCAAATAGTTTCGGAAACTTTTTTACCAAAGAACTTGTTCCGTTTGCTTGATTTTTGCTCATGTGATCATTTTTTATATTTAGCATGTTAACATCAGGAAGTGATAGCTGTTTAAGTGGAATCTTAAACTTGTTTTGAATAGTCATATAGTTTCCAGCGGTGTTAATCACGGCTGAAAGGTTTTTTAGAGTGCTGTGACCTATAATAGCATCAAATGTTTTTAACGCGGGTAGTAGAAATAATTTTATTGGAATGTCTATATTAAAAAGATTAATAAAGGTATGATTTGTTATGTGGATATCTCCACCTACTGATTTTGCTAAAAAATTTTTTGTATTAGGTATAGATTTTTTTACAATTTCTGGGCGAACGTAGTTTTTTCCGGAGCCAGTGTCGATTAAAAATTTTAAAAGATTTCCACTCCTCGTTTTGCATTCGATATATGGTAACGAAGAGTGGTTTAAATTAAAAAATGGACGTCGCTATGTTCGACATGCTCGTAATCTATTTGTAGTTGTTGCTCTTCATAGTTCTCTATTGGATCTATATCTTGGTAATCAGATTCATAAAAGTTCTGGTTGTAATCGGTTTGGTCGAATTCTTCAATGTTAAAATTTCGCTGATGTTTAATAGGGTGTGAATTTTCCTGTTGTGGCGGTCTTTTCCCGAAGAAATTATTTTGAGCTGGTCGATTCATGTAATTGATGTTTCTGGTACGAACGCTTTGATCTATGTCCATAGGCTCTGGTCTTGGTTGTGGTTTGGGTGGTAAAGGTCGTGGGAATGTTCTGAAATTATTTGGTCCTTGTGTCTGGTAATGAAAACTTGGTGTATTGACATAGGGCCCATTTGGTCTAACTTGTGGTGTAAAAGAGAGTTGAGGGTAAAAAGGTTGTTTATGATTATTTCTGCCATTATAAGTTTGTCCTTTATGTTGCATAGGTACGTTATAGCTGTGATTTCTGGTTTGTTGACTGTAATTTGCATGGTACGAGCGGAAATGTTGATTCTCTAACTTCAAGCATAAATGAAGGGCTTGCGGCAGCTCGGTAGGTTCCCTCATTGCGAGTAATCTTGGAAGATCGCCCTTGAGACCTCTGACGAAAGTATCTAAAGCCTTATCTCTATATGTTCTGGTAAGTAATTCCATAGGTGCCGCTCCTACATCCATGCATGATATTTTGTCTAATATCAAGGATAAATGGGAGTAAACATTATGGTAAAACTCTTGTATCGTGTTATTGCCTTGAACCATGGTCGTCATCTGATATTCGAGAGTTGTCAGATCTCGCTTATCAGCATAGTGGATAGAAAGACATCTGGATATTGCAGCCCAATTCAAAGGGGTATTATATGATTCTAGCGCTATATCCGCTTGACCTGTAATTTTATTTCTAATGGCACTTAGGATGCCGTAATATTTTGGTGATCCCTTGATCGGCTCATAAATTTTTATAATCCTATCTACGCCTTTCTTCCACGAATTAAATTCACCAGGAATTCCCGAGAATTCCCGTATGCAACGTACTACGTCTGGGATTTTATCTAATTCTGACAAGTTTCCTGCGTTTTCTAATCTAACTGTTTGTTCCGACATATCGATAACATCGTTACCGGTTCGTTGACTACTGCGTGTCAAAATGTCTGATACGATTCTTGTCACAAGATTTTCTAATTCTACTGATCCTTGATTGGCAGGAGGATTAGAAGGATTAGGAGGGGGATTAGAAGTATTTAGGATTGAGGGTCTTACGAGGTTGTTTGGATTTGACATGTTTTCTTATTTTTTCTTTTAACAATCACAAAATTCGAAATTAAATTGAGTACACTTTTATTTTTTAATTATTTAAGCACGAGAGAGGGTGAATATCTTAGGTTTAATTTAATCAAGCACAGAATTTTTTTTTTTTTTTTTTTTTTTTTTTTTTTTTTTTTACTGAGTATTAGTCTAATCAGAAAATTTGGGAATATAAAATAAAATATCTTAAATTTACTCTTACATTAAGTATAGCATCGGTGAAGTGGTGCAGCAAAGTCCTTTTTGCTTCCGCTACTACGGCACTGCAGACTTGGTGATTGGTGGTTGGATTTCACACAACTTTTTGGTCACTTTCCACTTAGCTTTACTTAGGGTTTGTTAGGCCTCGTTTTTTCCTACTTTTCACGGCAATTTTAACGAGTTCTTTCCTCTTTTTTATACTGCTTTTGCTTTTACTTAGGTCCCGTTTTCTTTTACTTTTCACGGTAATTTGAACTAGTCCTTTTTAACACTTTGCTCTGTTTTACTTAGGGCACATTTGTTTTTACTTTTCACTGTAATTTGAACGAGTCCTTTTTTTAACACTTTTCTCTGTTTTACTTAGGGCACGTTTTTTTTCTTTTTTACTTTTCACTGTAGTTTGAACGAGTCCTTTTTTAAAACTTTGCTCGGGCGCCAGTTAATTTTATGCTTGTTTAAATTAATAAAAAAAAACAATTTTTTGATTTTAAATATTAATTTATTTTTTATTTAGACACTATGTGTCTTTTTTATATGAGTTCTTGTTTTAAACTAAAAACTTACAATTATTTCTTAGATTTAATTACAATTATTATTCTTATTGTTTTAAAGGTAAATTGCATAGTTTAACAATTCATTTATTTAGGTCAATAAATAATATGAAATTGCAATTTATTATTTTCTTTAATTGTTTCGCAATATTACTTATTTTACGTTTTATTTCTTTGTTAACAAAAGTGCTTTAAATGCGGAAGTTAAAATAATGCAATCGCTTCTGTTGATTTAAGCAATTATTAGTTGAACTATATTTAGGTCAACAACATAATGCCATATCAACTGAAGTTAACTCGAAATTGTAAATTTGTAATAATAAATGTTTTGTTCCTTAACTTATGTATGAAAACAGACATATGCATGTCTTTGGAAACAGAGATACGCATGTCGTTCGAAAATAGGCATACGCATGTCTTTCTTCCTTGATAGTTTGCACAAAAAAACCCACCCTCCTAGCAAACCCACAATTTAATATTTATGACCTCATAAACTATATTTAAACATTGAAGTTAAAAAGATTTCAGTGTCCTTGGGATTTTCCATATCCCTTTTTTAATTATCCTTTTCCTTAAAAAAGCATGTTTTTCTTTATTAAGAGTTTGTCTTAATATAGAAAATAATGCTGCATATTTAAAACAAATAAAATGCAAGCAAACTCGTCTTTAAAATAAATATAATTAAGGTAAATGTTACTTTACTACATTCATTTATTGCAAGATATAAAATATAAATTGTATTACAGGATGTTAATTTCCCAACAGGCTATAGGTTCAAATCTGCGAAACTGCAAATTATTTTTTATTTATTTTTATTTTTAATAAATGAACGTGATTGCATTCTATTTATTAATTTTTTTTTTATTTTATTTTTTTTTTTGAGAGTGGAATATTAAGAATATTTTTCATAGTCATTAAACCAGCAGAACGGATCAGTACGATTTCGAGGCCGCTACGCCATCTCATCAGCGTTCTTTGTTCAATTTTTCCACTTTTGCAAGTGGTGCTAGTTAGTAGGAATATCAACTATTTAACTAATATTTTAACGAAAATTGAATATGAGAAGTTATCACATTCATATTATTAAGTTATTACATTTTTGGTTAGTACGAAATTTCCCAACCCTGACAATTAATATTCCCAATATTTCATGTATTTCTTTCGCTTCTTCTAGAGCCATCGGCTGCTGATAACTAAAGCTTCTTTGTTATTTATGTTCAAGTAATTGAATTTAGTTTTCAATTTACAATGAACATGTAAACAAGTGCGCGTGCCCTCGCAACGTTTTAAATTAATGTATGAATTTCTATTTTAATAGTGAACCTTTTGTTTATGTAAATTGTATTACAGGATGTTAATTTCCCAACAGGCTATAGGTTCAAATCTGCGAAACTGCAAATTATTTTTTATTTATTTTTATTTTTAATAAATGAACGTGATTGCATTCTATTTATTAATTTTTTTTTGAGAGTGGAATATTAAGAATATTTTTCATAGTCATTAAACCAGCAGAACGGATCAGTACTGATTTCGAGGCCGCTACGCCATCTCATCAGCGTTCTTTGTTCAATTTTTCCACTTTTGCAAGTGGTGCTAGTTAGTAGGAATATCAACTATTTAACCAATATTTTAACGAAAATTGAATATGAGAAGTTATCACATTCATATTAATAAGTTATTACATTTTTGGTTAGTACGAAATTCCCCAACCCTGACAATTAATATTCCCAATATTCCATGTATTTCTTTCGCTTTTTCCAGAGCCATCGGCTGCTGATAACTAAAGCTTCTTTGTTATTTATGTTCAAGTAATTGAATTTAGTTTTCAGTTTACAATGAACATGTAAACAAGTGCGCGTGCCCTCGCAACGTTTTAAATTAATGTATGAATTTCTATTTTAATAGTGAACCTTTTGTTTATGTAAATTGTATTACAGGATGTTAATTTCCCAACAGGCTATAGGTTCAAATCTGCGAAACTGCAAATTATTTTTTATTTATTTTTATTTTTAATAAATGAACGTGATTGCATTCTATTTATTAATTTTTTTTTGAGAGTGGAATATTAAGAATATTTTTCATAGTCATTAAACCAGCAGAACGGATCAGTACTGATTTCGAGGCCGCTACGCCATCTCATCAGCGTTCTTTGTTCAATTTTTCCACTTTTGCAAGTGGTGCTAGTTAGTAGGAATATCAACTATTTAACCAATATTTTAACGAAAATTGAATATGAGAAGTTATCACATTCATATTATTAAGTTATTACATTTTTGGTTAGTACGAAATTCCCCAACCCTGACAATTAAAAATAAATATTTGGGATAATTAATACAAAATTAAAACAAACATTTTGATAGGGTCATTTAGGGGGCAAAGGGGGAGGAGGGGGTAGGTCAGAGTAGTACCAGATTACGTCTCATCTTCGTCATTAGCGCTTAAAAATGTTATTTTTAAGGAATGTAGGCTTAAGAAAAAAAATTTTTTAAATTTTTACACTATTTTTGCATATAATAACGCTGACTAATGGGGTCGGAGTCCAAAAATTAATATTTTTTTATTTTATGGCTCCAATTTTAACGCGTTGGACCTTCTTTGACATAAAAATACATATATCATTTGCCTAACAAAACTACAAAAGAACTTTTAAAATTATGTTGTTTTCCAGAGGATGGTTTAGTTCTTCTTAGGGGAACTCTTTCCCGATTTAGCCCATTTACAAACTTAGTCTGTGCTATACTTCAAGATATATATATATATATATATATATATATATGTATATATGTATATATATATATATTTATATATATATATACTATATATATATATATATATATATATATATATATATATATATATATATATATATATATATATATATCTTGAAGTATAGCACAGACTAAGTTTGTAAATGGGCTAAATCGGGAAAGAGTTCCCCTAAGAAGAACTAAACCATCCTCTGGAAAACAACATAATTTTAAAAGTTCTTTTGTAGTTTTGTTAGGCAAATGATATATGTATTTTTATGTCAAAGAAGGTCCAACGCGTTAAAATTGGAGCCATAAAATAAAAAAATATTAATTTTTGGACTCCGACCCCATTAGTCAGCGTTATTATATGCAAAAATAGTGTAAAAATTTAAAAAATTTTTTTTCTTAAGCCTACATTCCTTAAAAATAACATTTTTAAGCGCTAATGACGAAGATGAGACGTAATCTGGTACTACTCTGACCTACCCCCTCCTCCCCCTTTGCCCCCTAAATGACCCTATCAAAATGTTTGTTTTAATTTTGTATTAATTATCCCAAATATTTATTTTTAATTGTCAGGGTTGGGGAATTTCGTACTAACCAAAAATGTAATAACTTAATAATATGAATGTGATAACTTCTCATATTCAATTTTCGTTAAAATATTGGTTAAATAGTTGATATTCCTACTAACTAGCACCACTTGCAAAAGTGGAAAAATTGAACAAAGAACGCTGATGAGATGGCGTAGCGGCCTCGAAATCAGTACTGATCCGTTCTGCTGGTTTAATGACTATGAAAAATATTCTTAATATTCCACTCTCAAAAAAAAATTAATAAATAGAATGCAATCACGTTCATTTATTAAAAATAAAAATAAATAAAAAATAATTTGCAGTTTCGCAGATTTGAACCTATAGCCTGTTGGGAAATTAACATCCTGTAATACAATTTACATAAACAAAAGGTTCACTATTAAAATAGAAATTCATACATTAATTTAAAACGTTGCGAGGGCACGCGCACTTGTTTACATGTTCATTGTAAACTGAAAACTAAATTCAATTACTTGAACATAAATAACAAAGAAGCTTTAGTTATCAGCAGCCGATATCTCTGGAAAAAGCGAAAGAAATACATGGAATATTGGGAATATTAATTGTCAGGGTTGGGGAATTTCGTACTAACCAAAAATGTAATAACTTATTAATATGAATGTGATAACTTCTCATATTCAATTTTCGTTAAAATATTGGTTAAATAGTTGATATTCCTACTAACTAGCACCACTTGCAAAAGTGGAAAAATTGAACAAAGAACGCTGATGAGATGGCGTAGCGGCCTCGAAATCAGTACTGATCCGTTCTGCTGGTTTAATGACTATGAAAAATATTCTTAATATTCCACTCTCAAAAAAAAATTAATAAATAGAATGCAATCACGTTCATTTATTAAAAATAAAAATAAATAAAAAATAATTTGCAGTTTCGCAGATTTGAACCTATAGCCTGTTGGGAAATTAACATCCTGTAATACAATTTACATAAACAAAAGGTTCACTATTAAAATAGAAATTCATACATTAATTTAAAACGTTGCGAGGGCACGCGCACTTGTTTACATGTTCATTGTAAATTGAAAACTAAATTCAATTACTTGAACATAAATAACAAAGAAGCTTTAGTTATCAGCAGCCGATGGCTCTAGAAGAAGCGAAAGAAATACATGAAATATTGGGAATATTAATTGTCAGGGTTGGGAAATTTCGTACTAACCAAAAATGTAATAACTTAATAATATGAATGTGATAACTTCTCATATTCAATTTTCGTTAAAATATTAGTTAAATAGTTGATATTCCTACTAACTAGCACCACTTGCAAAAGTGGAAAAATTGAACAAAGAACGCTGATGAGATGGCGTAGCGGCCTCGAAATCGTACTGATCCGTTCTGCTGGTTTAATGACTATGAAAAATATTCTTAATATTCCACTCTCAAAAAAAAAAATAAAATAAAAAAAAAATTAATAAATAGAATGCAATCACGTTCATTTATTAAAAATAAAAATAAATAAAAAATAATTTGCAGTTTCGCAGATTTGAACCTATAGCCTGTTGGGAAATTAACATCCTGTAATACAATTTATATTTTATATCTTGCAATAAATGAATGTAGTAAAGTAACATTTACCTTAATTATATTTATTTTAAAGACGAGTTTGCTTGCATTTTATTTGTTTTAAATATGCAGCATTATTTTCTATATTAAGACAAACTCTTAATAAAGAAAAACATGCTTTTTTAAGGAAAAGGATAATTAAAAAAGGGATATGGAAAATCCCAAGGACACTGAAATCTTTTTAACTTCAATGTTTAAATATAGTTTATGAGGTCATAAATATTAAATTGTGGGTTTGCTAGGAGGGTGGGTTTTTTTGTGCAAACTATCAAGGAAGAAAGACATGCGTATGCCTATTTTCGAACGACATGCGTATCTCTGTTTCCAAAGACATGCATATGTCTGTTTTCATACATATGTATGTAGTGATGTCTCTAGAAAAAAAGTATAAAACCAGCAATTTTTGTTTAAAAATTTTAGTTCTGCAAAAGTATCACAAGAGAAAAGAGTTTTCAAAATTACAAAAAAAATTAAATTTATATATATATATACGAGTATATATACATTATATATTTTTCTTAAAAAAATATTTAAAACATCGTGTGTTATATAAATATATACGTTATTTTATAATACAAAATTTTTTTTAAATAATGGAAAACCAATTGTACAAGTGTGTTAAATGTGGAAAGTGTTTCAGCAAAAAGAAGCATTTATTTGCGCATGAAAAAACTTATGTGGCATCTTCAAGGTATTTGTAAGATCTACCTCAAGGTAATGTAAATAGAATACAAAGTGCGTTTAGGACGAGGATTCAAACTTTGGTAATTGAAAACAGAGATGAAGGATGTCCCTTTCCTGAAGAATTTTTAAATAAATCATGGAAAGACTTAAAACCTGATATTAATTTTTGGCTTCATCAATATAATGTCATGAAAATTAATATTGAGCTACATGGACTATATGCAAAACTAATAGAAGACATACAAGACTCTCCATTTGAGGTGAAGACTTTCCAAACAAAAATGCAAGCTATTTTTAATGACCAAGATTTTAATGAAGTTTTCCCTTTGAAAATAAAAACAATAATGAAAAAAATGTAGGAATTCCAGGAAAGAGACAGTGGATGGACTTTAGTGCAAATTATAAAAATGTAAACAAATATTAATAAATATCAACCATTAAAGGGTTCTTCATTTATTCCAGAAGCTAAGCTCAAGAAAAGCATGTAGAAATGATCGTAACAGTGATGAATTTTTTTTTTAAATTATAATGTATCAATCCCTTATTAGACCTATAATAACATATGGTTGTCCAATTTGGTTCAATATATCGCCTTCATACATGGAAAAGATAAGAGTCTTTGAAATAAAATGTTTAAGAGCATGTACATCATTATACAGAAATCCACAAAGCGTATATCTAAAATACATATCTAATAAGACATTGTATAATAATGCTAATATAATTAGAATAGATAATTTTATAATAAACCTAATCATCAGAAATAATATACTAAGGTCTAGCCAATGTATAGAAAATAATGCTATAATGGCCCCTTATTACACAAATAATGAATATATAATGGATTCCTTGAAAAAAGGATTCGTTCCACCTGAGGCTTTTGTTTACCTTGATAACAAAAAAATAATACAAAACGAAAATGGCATACCGGTCTTTTACCATGACTACAGACATGCAAATATAAAAGCAGTAAACTGTAATTCAGAAAATTTAAATATGAGGTATATCACTAGCATATCAATCAGAGATTTAATATTTACACAAAAATCTAATACCAAAAAGTTTTGGTGGTTTTCTGAATAAACTCATAATTTCCCTTTTTTTTAACCCTTGACACGAGCCTTTCTTTACCCACTCATTAATATATAAGCAATGTTTTTAAACTAATTTTCATTGCAAAAAGCTGGTGATATATATATATATATATATATATATATATATATATATATATATATATTTATTTATTGTAAATAAAATAACAAATTTATAAAAACCAAATTATTATTATATAAATAATACTTGAGTGCTCGATTATGGGACATTGTATATAGAAATTGTTACTGTTAACTAGTGTTTATAATAGTCTATAAGTATAAATATTGTAAATAAGTAAACGATTAAAAAAAATGGTCGGTTGTCTCTGCTATATTTAATTTAAATAACCATGCCGAGCGCGTGTCATCGTATCAGGTCAACATAAATTCAGCAGAAATATATACAAGAGGGGGAATGTTAAACTTTACTGGTCGGTGCTTCCCGATGCAAATAAACGATATTGAAGTCTTTGAATAACTAAATGATTGGATTAGCATAAATGTTTTTGGATATGATGAGGAAAAAAACATTATCATTGGACCTTATCAGAAAACAAAGGAAGTTAAAGATCTTCATGTAAATCTACTTTTTATTCACAAGGAAGTAAACTCTAAAACTATCTCCCATTATGTTTGCATAAGAAATATGTCCAGGTAGTATAAAATTAAATTTATATCGTCACAGGAACTTACTATCTTTGAATGTTTTTATATAGATTAATTAGAAGACAAACAAGCAAATTTAAAGGAAAGAATTTATTGTGTGACTATTGCTTACAACATTTCACAAAAGAAGACACACTGAAGAAACACTCACCAGAATACGAAAAACGGGTTGTGTATCTCCCTAACCAAGATAAATTATTTTTAGAATTTAGAAATCATAAGAATATGTTGGGTGTGCCCTTTGTTATCTATGCTGATTCTGAGTGTATATTTCAAAGTATTGAAACATGCATTCCGAACCCAGATATATCATCAACAACGTTGATAAACAAACATCTGCCTTATGCTTTCTCATACTATTTAAAATGTAGTTTTGATAAAAATTTAGACAAGTTTAAGTACTTTAAGGGGTTAGATTCTCCCAAGAAATTTATATCCGAATTAGTTAAAGATGTAATAGAATATTCAAAATTTTTAAAAGAAACCAAAGAAATGCATCCATTAACTGAAGACGAAGAATTAAGTTTTATAAATTCAAATATTTGTCACATTTGTTCAAATCCTATCGTTGATGAAGTTAAAGTAAAAGACCATAAGCATTTAAGTGGGAAATATAGAGGACCAGCGCATAGGTCATGTAGTTTAAATTTCAAAGCTGTACCACAATTTTCCCGGTTATATTTCATAATCTTTCTTCTTATGATTCTCATTTGTTTATAAAGGAATTTAATCATATTAATAATAGTTCAATAAACATCATCCCTCTAAATAAAGAGTTGTACATATCCATTTCAAAAACCATAAGTATAGATAATGTCAATATCGAAATAAGATTTTTAGACTCATATAGATTTATGCAATCAAGTTTAGATTCATTAGCAAATAATCTATTCAGAAGCGATTTTACTATATTAAAATCAATTTTCGAAGATGAAAAACAGTTTTCTTTGTTAATGAGTTTTTCCATATAATTATTTAAATTCTTTTGATAAGCTTAAAGAATGCAATTTGTCCAGCAGGGATAAGTTTTTCAATATCTTAACTGAGACAGAATGTTCGCCAAATGATTATAATCATGCAAAAGAAGTATGGAATATCTTTAACTGTGAAACATTAGAAGACTATCTAATGCTTTATCTCAAAACCAATGTTTTGCTTTTAACAGACGTATTTGAAAATTTCAGATTGCTATGCAAAAATATTTACAAGTTAGATCCTTGTCATTATTATACAGCGCCTGGTCTTTCATGGGATGCAATGCTGAAGATGACAAAAATAAAATTAGAACTTTTGAAGGATATTGACATGATTACATTCATCGAGAAGGGAATGAGAGGAGGAATCGTTCAATGTTCTAAAAGATATTCATATGACTCTAGGGTAGAACTTAATTATATGGATACAGACTCCTTTGTTTATACAATCTGTACTGATGATTTTCATAGAGATATTCACAATGACATTGACGATAGGTTTGATACATATGATTATGACATAAATAACAAATTTAATATTCCAAAAAGAAATAAAAAAGTCTTAGGAATGATGAAGGATGAAAATAGTGGTGTCATCATGAGAGAAATTATTGGTTTGAGATCTAAAATGTATTCTTTTAGTACTGAGGACGGAAAAGAATTAAAAAAGGCGAAAGGTGTAAAAAGTAATAAAAGTATAAATTTTAAATCAGCAAGCTCTTATAAAAACACCCGTTATATGTGATAAGCTAAGTTTAACCGATTATAGAAATTGTTTGTATAATAAGCAAATTTACTATGGGAATATGTATATATTTAAGTCAAAGCTACATAATATATATACTTCTTTAATAAATAAAATATCGTTAAGTTATGTAGATGAGAAAAAATATGTTTGCTCGAATAATGTAGATACCCTGGCTAGGGGGCATTATAAAGAACAATTTATGAATGATAGAGATGACGATGATATTTTAATGCAATTGGATTTTTAATTTGTTTTATTTTTTTGAAAAAAATTTGTAAATAATATAATAATTTAATAAGCTTTATATATTTTTTACAATTACACAAATATATGATAAATTTAATCGACTATATTAATAAAGGCTAATTAATAAATAAATATTAACATATGTATATATAATTGTCTAATTTATTGCTCATTATATTTATTGAATAAAAATTTTAGACATAAGTGACCACAATTAAAAGTATTGAAATTTTGTTTGCGCTCATAGTTATATTCAATACGTCTCTTTAAATAATTAACTATTTCAATTGGAGGTTGCCAGTTTCCAAAACAATCATAATATTCTTTGTAGTTGCGATTTTTAAAATAAGCTACCCAATGAGTTCCCCGACCACAAAAAACATTTAAATTAACAATACCACATTCTTGTAGTAATGGTTTTTTAGGCAAACGGTCACGCATAAAAACTTCTCTAAATTTACTTAGATGTTTTCCATATTTCATCAAATCTAAATTAGTTAGTGCTCGGTTGGGTAGTTTCTCTAAAAGTTTTTTGGGAGGGGCTTGTAGTATAATCCATATCCAGATCTATATGGTTTAAGATATAAACCTTTCCCCATAGCAATTGATTCCATATTTTTATTATATCGGGTAGCCTCCACTAGCTGCTCTTTTCCACTTTTTATATCATTCACAGCTTTCACAATTGCCGATCCTCAAGTAGCCAAACCTCCAAATGCTGACAAAGCTGTTAAAATTGGAACTAATGGTAGAAATCCGCCTACTTTTGGCATCGGTATTACTCTTGTAATACCGATGCCGAAGTTTGAGTGAACAACTTTTTTTGCAATTTCAATAGCAGTATTTGAGTTCTCTGGATTTTCCTTTCTTTTTTTACCCCTGTATATACAATGCATTGGGCAGGAACTGAAAACGAGGGGATAGTATTGAGGGGACAGATTAGGAAAGATGAGAAGATAGTTTTTTTTTTGTTTTTGTAGCTGTTTCAACCTTTTTTTTTTACTTCGCCGGATAATTTTTGCTACAGGGCCGACGAAGGTGTGTGCTGTTACTCTGCTTTTAGTACATGATAGTGTCAGTCGTTGCCAATTATGTTCAGTGACCAGTGACTATGCCTTCATCACTGAAACAGGCTGGCAACAACTAACACAACCACGAACTAATGCTGATCAGAAGAATTCAACACAACATTTCATGACTCAGCGCGTTCTCGAACTCAGGACCCTCCGCTTCATAGTCTCGTGTTCTACTACTTCAGCCAACAGCACCCACAATATATTTTAAATCTTTTAAAGTTGTTCAAACAGCATTAGAAAATGACTTACTATCTGGAGTTTTATTCTTCTTTGATCTCTTTTTATTTTTCTTTAACTTGTATTCTTCATACCTAATCCTAATTTAACTTTTGTTTTCATCCCGCTTGTTACAAACCAAGCGTTAGTACGCTCTTTTACATATATTGCTATCTTCAGATTTTTAAAGATTCCAAGCTTTTGCAGCTAATATTTGATCCGCCTGATGTCTTTTATTGATTTCGTTTGTTTGGGAATATGCAATATCATGCTCTTTGCAAGCCTCATCCAATAAATTTATTCCTTTATCCCCTCTCGCTAATCGTTTATTAAGTTTCGTTCCAGGTCCGCAAAACTGATAACCAGGTAAGCCGTCTCCAGTTTTATACTGATTGCTTTTGCTGTTAATAAGCATATTTCTTGTTATTTAATTTTTTGTTGCTATGTGAGAGTAGCATGTTCAATGCTAAATATAGTAATGATGAGATTTCTTTATATAAGGCTGTATATATATATATATATATATATATATATATATATATATATATATATATATATTTAAATTAGTTATCAATATGCGACTAGTAAAGCAGGCTAAACAAATTGTAATAAGAAATGCAGACGACGCTCAAGAGAAGAAGAAAGCTAAAATTATACATAGTAACTATTGCCGAACTCAATACGAGCACTAATTGTAGGACCTTATAACTGCGGTAAAACTAACGTCATGATTGGTCTAATAGAAAGCCCGAATGGTCTCGGATTTAGGAACTTGTATATATACCGCAAACCTTTATATCAACCCAAATATTGTTATCTGAAAAAACTTATCGATCCAATACAAGGACTAAGTCTGTTTACATATTCAGAAAATGATAAAGTCTTAAGCCCAGCACAAGCTAAACCAAATTCCACTATAATATTTGATGATATAATTTGTAGTAAACAAGATAATATAAGAGATTACTTTTGTGTGGGTAGGCATAAGAATATTGACTGTTTTTATCTATGGCAAACGTATACAAAAACTCCAAAGCATCTAATACAAGATAATGCTAATATGATTATAATTTTCAAACAAGACGAAATTAACTTGCGACACATATATAACGATCATGTTCTTGGAGATATGTCATTTAAAACATTTGTGGATATATGTATGTAGTCAGTGTTGGATGGGTAAATATGAATTTCTTGTAATAAGTAAAGATGACTGTATGAATAAAGGACGATATAGAAAAGGTTTTGATAAATTCATACAACTGGAAGTATGAATAGTTCAAAGCTTGATATAAAGCTGATCAATGTTCAGAAAAAAGTAGATCTAAGCTGCTAAAAAAGAAGATACAGAACAGTTCATACCCAGATAATACCCAATAAAAAGCAGATGTGAAGTAGTTTATAACAAATTAAAGCGTAATAAGAATATGATATAAAGCTGATCAAAAGCATAAAGATAGCAGATATCAATCAGATCAATATGACTAAGAACTATTTATTAAAAGATATTGTTAAGACAAGAGCAATATTAAAAGAAAAACTAATATGCATAAAATTAAACGAAGTTGATAGACTTAATTTATTAGATGATACATTTAAGCCTATAACAAAGCCTATAAATAGGATAGTCGAAAAAATGAACGATTACCAAAAAGATAATTTAATAGACGATACATCGCAACATTTAAATAACACAGTTAAAATAAAGGATGGCTATCACATGGTGACTTAACGAATTTACAACTTCTATCACTACCAAGCGAAGAAAGCACTGATAATTATGATGATGCCGAGGGTTATGAAGATATACTTAACATTTCTACTAAAAAAGTTAAGAAATCAAACATAACAACTGATATTGACGATAATGATAAGGGCAACCTGCCTGTGACCAAAAATTATAAAATAAAAACCCTCTAGTAAAAAATATTGAAATCCCCCTGAGTAATAAAAAATTTATATGACTTATGGCTTCAATATAAATGAAAATGGCAACTGGCAATATGCAAATAATAAACTAAATTTTAATTTGGATAATTCTATTCAAATAGGAAAATCAACATGGAAAATGACTCCTGGCTTATTGGAATTAGTTTTTCACTCAAAACCTTTACATTACAATAAAAATGATTTGAAACAATTCAAAGAAATTTTAAAGAGTACAAATGCTCATAAGTGGCAATATCAACTAAATAGTCAAATCAAGGATCTCGTGCATTCAAATATGTTCATACAATAAAACATTTATTTACTACGAAATCAAATGTTTTAAAGAGAGGCAGCGGATTAACGTTAACATCTGTTGATTATCATAATTCTAGTTATATTTATTGGGATGATCCAAATGAATTAGTTGACAGATTACATATACTTCTTTTATCGCAAAGTGCTGGACATAATAATCATAGAAATGAAATAATTTCCATTATTGAAGAATTGAGAGAAGCTGATATAATAGATTAAAAATGAGTCGTATAAATAAGTTTGGAGAAAGTTCTACTAAATATTCTAAATACTTCAAAATTAAAAATATACAAAGACAATTTACAAATCATTAACAAAGCAAAAGATGTGCAACAGATATATGCTGCAATAAAAAATTTTAAGGAACAGAATCGCAATGAAAATATGGACTTTTTAAAATATATTGAAAAAAAGTTAAATGAAATTGATGAACATAAGAATAAATATGACTCTCAATTATATATTATAGAAAGCGATATTAAATATTTAAAAGAATCAGCTGCATATGATATTGATAAAGATGTTCAACTTCTTGAAAATGCTGTCAAGAGACAAATACACACTATAAATAAAGAGTATATAAAGAACACTGAAGAAAGATTTGCCAAAATTTAAGATTTTATAATTAAAGTAATTGATCGAAATGCAAATATAGATGATGTGAAAAAACGTAAACTTGAATGGCCTAAAATTATGGTAGCAAAGAGAAAAAATAGTTATATAAGATATATATATATATATATATATATATATATATATATATATATATATATATATATAAAAATAACAATCATATAAACATATAATCACATATAAAATGAACGCTGATAAGAGAGAAATAGTTAATGAGCTCCACAAAGGAGCGCGAAAAAACTTTGAAAGAAGACGAGTTATAATTAAAGGTATTGATGATTTGTCGCAAGCGGATTTGGTTGAAATGACAAATTATGCCCGATATAATAATGTATATCGGTATCTTCATTAGCACCAATCGCAATCCAAAAAATCTAAAAACAGATGATGGTTAAAAATTTTGCAATAATAAATTTAATCAATTAATGCAATCCAAAAATATTAATCATTACTCAACATATAGTGTTTTGAAGGCATCGATAGTAGAACGATTTAACAGAACTTTAAAAGAAATGATGTGGAAGGAGTTTAGTTATCAGGGAACATACATATATAACAATACTTTTCATAGAACTATACAAATGACTCCATATGAAGTAAATTCGTCGAAGTTTCTATTGGATACAACAATTTAAAAATATATAGAAAACCCTAGTTTAAAGTAAATATAATGTATATAAACATACATTCGAAAAGGGTTATACGCCAAATTGGACTACTGAGATCTTTAAAATTAAAATTATAAAAAATTCAAATCCTAATACCTATATATTAAAAGACTATCAAGGTCACGAAATCAAGGGTGGTTTTTATGAGTATGAACTAATGAAAACTAGATATCCAGAAACTTAGTGGAAAAATTTTTAAAAAGGGGTAGAAATATGGTTTATGTTAAATGGTTGGGATTTTCATCAGAACATAACTCTTGGATTAGTGTTGACGATGCTTCATCATAAAAATTGATGTAAGTTCTCTTAATAAACTAATCGCAGATCAAACGTTAAAATGTCAATTACTTTAACTTCGAACGGAGATTCCTCATGTCTTGTTACGAATTATTTTCCTCCAATCGAACTAAAGGAAAATTATGTATGTGGTCTAATAAGCTTTGACACATATCACTCAATTCCGAATGTTGATATTGAAACCAATTTATTTCACATTGGTAATTACGAAATAGAAGTTCCCGTCGGATCATATGAGCTAACAGATATAGCTGAAGTACTAACAAATAAATATAATGATATAAATTCAAAAGGAGCTCTTTATGTGCGAGCAAATTACAATCCTCTACAAACTGTATTAAAATCACTACAGATACAATTTACTTCAATAAGTCAAGATCAATTGGATCCTTACTAGGTTTTAGTAAAAGAGTTTTGGAACCTGGTATAGAACATTACTCAGATAAAACAATTTATATAACAAAAATCAACACCCTAATTGTTGAATGTAATATTGTAAGTGGGTCCTATATAGACGACATGTCTGCACATATTTTACATCAGGGGCCAAATTTGCCACTGAAAATGAAAGACCTCGTTTCCTTCTCTTAGGACTTCGAAATAATGAAAACAAGTATAAGCATTGTGATTTAACGGACATTAAAGTACATATTAACTCTGATACATATCCTTATGATGAGCTGAACCTTAAATTCGATAGAAACCGTTTTGCAATTCTACATGATATGTATATAAAATTTCAACAAAGCTATAACTCACGCGATCCGCAGCCGCTATTAACAAGAGAAAATTTTAGAACTATGGCACCAATAGTTGTTTTGGATGTTACTCATCAGAATGAATCAGTTAAAACTGGTCCAATCGATATTCGAGTTGAGTTGAAAGCGTTAAAAAATGTCCCACCTAATACGTCTGCTTATTGCTTAATTATACACGATAAAATGTTTGAATACATATCCCTCACAAATGAAGCAAGAAAACTATTATAGACATATACACTGAATATTTATAGTTGTTAGTTTGTTTAAGGAGAACTACAATACAATTTTTAAATGCTATATAAATATCATACCTAACACCATTAAGGTTTATTCACAAACACTTTCTCTACATATGTAGTCAGTCATTCTCATTAGTAAAGATGATACTAAAAGATATATACGATTTCTTAAAACGATGCTCGCATATAATTTCCGATGAAGATAGAAGTAAGCTAACGAATATTCAATCACATCTAGAAAAAGCAAATACCTTGAAACCAATCAAAAATAAATATGGAGAGAATTACGATCATTATTGTTGGTCTAACGAAAATGAAACCTGTGGACCAGATACCTGTCCATGTGCGCAACATAGGATACGTTATATTGAAATAGAGAAAGAAGCAACCGCACTTATGAAATCATACTACAATATATATAATGTTAGTAAATGTAAAATTGTAATTTCCAAAAACTATAATTAAAAATAAAGTAAAATAATAAAGAATTCATATATTTTTTGTTTTATTTACATATATATATATATTTTATATATATTTTTATTTATATATATATATATATATATATATATATATATATATATATATATATATATTTAACAAAGCATGAATAAGCATGTTTTTCTTTATTAAGAGTTTGTCTTAATATAGCAAATAATGCTGCATATTTAAAACAAATAAAATGCAAGCATAAGTCCGAGTTATCCTTATTTATGATCTCTAAATCGATTGGAATTATATCTGCAATGACAAAAGCCGCTTCGTCTAACCTGTGTGGGTCTTTTGTTTTGTCTCGAATGTACGCCCAAGCATAATTATCTGTAAAATTAATAAAATTACCAGAGCTACAAATTGTATTTTGATACATTTCATTTTGTATTTTAGTATAAATTGTATGAGTGGTAGTTAGATTTTATAGCTAAGCTTAGCAATATATTTTTTCGCGAAGTAGTTGTACCAGCATAAGTCTTATTTGCTTTGTGTTTTGCTTCAAATCTCATGGTCCATAATTTTTTCATGGGACCTAATTTTTTTATCACACTTATGTAACGCGCTATGAAGTGGTGTTTCGGCATTAAGTGGCCATCAAAAATATTTAAATATAACTGGTGGTGTTCAGCTATTAAGGCTCTGAATTCAACTAATATTTCAATTGTAAAGTTATGTAATGATTTGCAGAAAATGATTTAGTAAAGCCCAAAATAGAATTGAGACCTAGATTATCTGCTGTTATTGCTGTTAATATTAAATGTACATGAACCGTCCCGTTTTTAGAAGGAAAATTTATTCCACTTTCTTCTAGTTCTTTTAATTTTGTAACCAATGGCATTAAGTTAGCCTCATTTCCATATGAAGAATCCAACGATTTTATATAGCAACAAGAGAGAATATTGTGTAGCTTAGATATTTCAGAATCAGATAACGAGGGAAAACTCATATAAAATGCTGAAATTTTATCAACGCCAACTTTTGATCCTAGAGGATTGTCGAGCTCAAAATCTTCCTGGTATAATAAGTAGGGTATACATAATTTGTTTTTAAAAAGTTTGATCTTTTCTTTCCACACAGAACCATTTATAATATTAGAGATTTTAGAACTATTCTGAAGCTCTTTAGCTTTGTTAATCATATATGTTAAATTGTTATTAACTTGCATAAAATTTATTATATTATCCTTGATAGGTAACAAAACGCCTTTAGATGGCTTTACATTAATGTTTTCGACTGTTACGCAACTATTTATTAAGAATTCCTCGGGGTCTGTATACAAATTTTATTTTTCAACATTTTTAAAAATTTGTATTCTGTACTAAGTTCTGAAAATTGGTTTTTAATAATTTTGAACTTATTTTTAATAATAGAGGCGTCAGTCAATGTATCAATACTATTTTGAAAAAGCATAAATATATCTTCACAATTTTTAATTATCTCAACAACAGTTTATCGATTAAGTGACATATTTCCATACAATTTTAAAATAAATTCGAAAATAGCATGATATAAATTTGTTTCAATACTCAAATCTCAGAGTTCAGAGTTTGATGATACATTTTCATCAGTAAATACTTGATTCTTATTATGTTCAAAAGGAACTTCATTTTGCTCTAAATTATTTTTTTCTGAGTGTATTATTAAATGTCGACGAAATGCATAAATATTTTGAAAGGACTGCGGACAAATTGTACATTGGAAAAATGAAGTATGAGATAATAATTTGTGAAATAATTTTCAGTGTTAAGTGCATGAGAACATGTTTATATTTTTAGTTCAGCCAAAAGTTGAGTAAGTTTATTAGATGTTCTTATCTCCAGTGTTATGTCATAAAATTATAATATGAAAAATTCATACGCTTGCTGGCAAGAATATGGAAACTTCAAATTTAGGACATAGAAAATTTGAATAATAACGGATAAACTCTTCTTAAAACTGTCACATTCATAGAAATAATCCTGCAGGTTAACATAAAATTTTTCAAGTTTTGTAAGTTCTCCAACGACGATTAGTAAGGGTTGGTTTGTCAATCCTTTCTCCTTCAACTTTTCTCTATGTTGCTTCACAATATTTCCAATGTCATTTTCGGTCTAAGATAATATTAACATTTAGAATCTTTTTATGAAATACAAAAATAATTAAATTACCTGAACTCGAATTGCCACGAATTCCTGACCTTCTAATATTGAAGGCTTCCAGAAATTTTTTTCCCATCTTTTTTAGTGTGTTTACCAGTTGGAATAAGAATAGAATTCAGCAATATGCACAAAAGATAATCTTCAGAGTCTTACGAATAAAAGTAAATATTATAAGATATATATATATATATATATATATATATATATATATATATATATATATATATATATATATATATTTATATATATATATATATACATATATATATATATATATATATATATCTATATATGTATATATGATATTGGTATTTATTGTTTATTCATTTAATTTCTTACCAATATTTGTTCCAGTAACCACAAGATTAAAATAATATTTTGAAGTACTGTCCTTAATATTTTTTTTTGTAAATATTGTTGATTTTAATTTTGAATTCATCCCACTTCGAAAACAAAAGTTGACTCTTATTGGAATACAATTTATCAAAATCAACTTCAATCTGTAATATAGTATTTACAAAATTATATAATTATGCAATTGTCTTCTTAGTTGAAATAATTATAAATACATAATATAAAAAAATAAAATTTTACCAGGGATATTCCAATTTGCTGTTTTAGTATTGGCCATTCGAAGAATATATCTTTTTCGTCTCGGATATGTTTTAAACGCAAATCAAATGTGCTTCGCCACTTTTCTACAACAAGAGCTTCAGGTTGTTTATTACTTTTAAGCCATAGTTGATTGCCAATATAATTGTCAAAAATTTCAGTATCTTCAGTTTCCTGGACTTTTTCCGGGTTTTCAATATTTTCGCTGTTGTTAATGTGATTTTTTTTGTCGTTTCAACTGATATCGACTTTCAATAACCCCTTTTTCCCTGTACTTCCTCAATAAACTATAATACTTTTCTGCCAGTTTTCCCTTCCGCTTTTCATTTGTACTTATATAGTATTCCTAATAAATAGAGGTATTAATTGTTTGAATATATTAGTGTAGATTTAAGTATCGAAATATGTTTTAAAGAGTATTATTAACTTGCTCTTATAGGAAAAAAATTCTATTATCATTAAAACTTAAATAAGGTACACATATTCTATACAACATATATAATTTACCTTATCTTCTATTGGAAATAATTTCAAGATAGAGTCCACAAGTTCACGACAATATTGTGAAGACAACACATGTTGAAAGTCATTGATGATCCAAAAATGAGCTATTAGTTCGCATAAATCATTGCGAGATTTAAATGGCAATGTTTCGTTTTTCTTTGATATATCCAATATAGATTTTCCAACAATTGTAGTTTGCAAAATTTGTTCAAAAGCCTTAAACATGAAAGGTACTAATTATTAAAAGACACAAATTATTCTGAAATTCTCACCTTAGTTATATTGTCGGTTAAAGTAATGTCAGTTGGCTCAATTTCAAATAAACTTTGGAGGGAACATGCTGGCGACGCACAGTGGTCCAAGATGCCAATCTAGCTGGAAAAAAGTAAATTTTTTTTATGTTTCAAAATTCACATAATTTGTTTGGTATTTGTTAGACAACTATCCACTGTATATCAGGTTTTTTTTATTTTTTTCTTATTTGCTTTGTTATGATGTTTCGAAAATGATCAACTGCATTGTCTCTGTTGTTATAGAAGGCCAGTCGATTCACAGCATCACTTTTGAACTGTTTGTAACATCAAACAATAACACATTTTGAACTAATTTTTTTTATACTGCATTATGTCAGGTATGTTCTATCTATATTATAAATAAATGTTGAATTTAAATGTTTTGTATGTAAAATAATGGGTAAGAGGAAATATGTATTTTGTGAAGTCAATATTTAGCATTTTATGGTTTTTAGAGTAACTTTTAAATAGGATTCCCGTGGATTCCCGTGAAATGAATTGTGCCGTGTTTATCTGTGTAATGTCCACTTTAGATGATAAAAAAATTAGCTGCAATTATTGACCGGTAAACTTTTTATATACATAAATAGATAACATACCCATAACACGGAGAGAACTATATAATGTGTGGATTGCCGAAATACAAAGCAAAGAAAAGGCAAATGCTGTTATTAGGTATTTTTTTGCTAAGAGTGGGTTACAGAAAATTAAAATGGAAGATTATTGCGATAAAGTTAAGATAGCTGTACGGAGACTAACGTATTCAATTAACGAAAGATGGATAAAAGCAAAAAGATCTAAAAAACATTTTGAAGACTCCAACAAAATTTGGTTAGATGGACTTTTTTGTCTTCCTTCTGAAAACACATTAAAAATTCCAAAGGATTTGGGGATCCAACCGTCAACGTCAAATTTTGGCAGACCTCGATCAGATTTTTTTGCTAAATCTGAAAAGGGAAAGCGCTTGGAAGTGTCAGCTTTAGTTGGTGAATGTTCACCTGAGAAACTAGCTTTCGCTGCTGGCGTTAGTCTTTATAAATCTGGCAAGAGGGATGCTGCCGCGATTCTAAAAAACATAAATGAATCTCCCACAAGAGCAACTAAGATTAAAAAAATTGTTAGTGGACAATCGAAGGGACCAATACCATGTACAGATGAAGAAGCATTACGTCTGTTTATCGATGGAAAATATACGAAAGCAAGTTATAATGCGATGCGTGCTGGTGCTAAGATTCGTAACGCAGACATATACCCATCATATCATAGAATTTTAGAAGCTAAACAAAAGTGCTACCCAAGTAATGGAATAAAAGTATCCGATGTTATAGCAGAAGTGCCTGTGCAGGACTTAGTTGATCACACTTCATGTAGAATTGTAAAGTTACAAAAAGAGGTCATAAATAACTTTAGTTGTACGGAATTGACTTTGATTTATAAATGGGGTTGTGATGGTAGCAGTGGACACTCAACCTATAAGCAAAAATTTAGTTCAAATGATTCCCGCAAAACAGATGAATATTTGTTTGCAATTTGCTTGGTGCCTTTGCAGCTAAAGTCCGGTGACGATATTGTATGGGAAAACCCACGTCCATCATCTACACGTTTTTGCAGACCGATTAAACTGATTTTTGAAATGGAAACAAAATCTTTGATTCAAAGCGAAACTAATTATATACAAAATCAAATTGATGCAATAGTGTCAACATCCACTAACATTGAAGATAACACAGTTATTGTTAAACATGTTTTTTATTTGACAATGATTGATGGCAAGGTTTTCTCAATTCTTAGCGATTCCTCTACTCAAACATGTGGTATTTGTGGAGCAACGCCAACCACTATGAATAAATTAAATGAAATTAAAGCCTTGAGTGTAAGGACCAACTTTTACGAATATGGATTATCGACATTGCATGCGTGGATAAGGTGCCTGGAATGTGTATTGCATATATCTTACAAAATTGAAATTAAAAAATGGCAAGCTCGTAGTGAATCTGATAAAGCTTCACATAATAAAAAAAAAAGAGATAATTAATGTTCTGAAATCAGAAATGAATTTGCTTATTGATATTCCAAAGCCGGGAGAGGGAAGTTCAAATGACGGTAATACCACTAGAAAATTTTTTCAGCAACCTTCCTTAACTTCTCAAATAACAGGAGTAAATGTAAATTTAATAAAAAGGCTAGGAATAATTTTGAGAACTATGTCATTTGGTTATGCAATTAATGTGGAAGCGTTCCGAAAGTATACAATGGATACTGCGGAACTATACGTGGAATTGTATGAATGGTACTATATGCCATCGAGTGTGCACAAAATTTTGATACACGGCGCAGACATAATTCAAAATGTGGCACTTCCGATAGGAATGATGTCGGAGTATGCGCTTGAGTCTCGGAACAAAGATTTCAGATTTATTCGTGAACATCACACTAGAAAGATGTCACGAGAGACAACAATGGAAGATCTTCTTAAATATTTGCTTATGTCATCAGATCCATTAAATTCGTCTTTTTCAACAAAACCATTTCTTAGCCCTCGAAATGAAGAACTATTAGATGATGAAGAAATTTCGTTACTTTTAGATCCTTTCATACAGGAAGATATAGAATAATTTAAATAAAAGATTATTTTTTTTTATATATTAATATTATTATGTTGTTTTGTATGTACACAGAAAAAAGAAATACATATTTGCCAGGAATTTTTTAATAAATATTATGAATCTAGCATGAATTTTTTCCCCCAAAACTTTTTCATTGGATTTTAAAAACTTGCTCATAAATATTAGAACTTTATTCATGGTGCAAATTATTGCTTTAATACTGAGTTTTTCGCAAATAAAATGAAAGTTATGAATAGTTTATGGTATGTAAGTATATTGCAGAGATTTTATGAGAAAAATTGCAAACAAATAACATAAAAATAAGCGAATTTACGCGCTTTCTTGAATGCTTTTCAAATCTCTCAATTCATTCCGGAAAAACTTCTAATGTTTCAGGAAAACATCACGCATATACTTACTCCCTATATTTTGCTGAAATGTGATCGTGATAATCCAAAAACGTAAAAAATTTTTAACTTTCTTCATAAAATTTTTTTTAGAAATTAAAATAAAATATTTTTTTGAAGTCCCATTTTTGCCTGATATTTGGAAAAGTATGAAGAAAAGCATACAACTTATGAACTTAATTTTAAATGTTATGTATTGAAATTAAGTAAAATGATTCATGATACATATTTATGTACATATGTATGTTATATGTTAAATTCAAATAAAACTTTTTAATGAAAATTTCGCAATTATGTATTACAAAGAAATTGTTGATTTAAAATTTTTCATATTTATTATTAATATTAAAAAGCTGTGCCCGAAAGCCTCGTTCGATTGCGCATATGCAGTCGAATTTTAAAATTTCCAAAATGAGTTTTCTCCTCTTCTTAATTAATACAATAACATTCTAAATCGTTACATTTTGATATTCTTAAAACGCCATTAAAAATTACCACGCCCATTTTATCTACAACGCCCACTTTTTGCGCAAGGAATGCTTTCAATAAGAAGTACATAATCCCAAAGTTTCATCCTTCTAGCTGCTTCCGAAGAGAAGTTATGACTTTTTTCCAGCGAGATTGGCATCTTGGACCACTGTGCGACGACTCCAAATTTTCACTAAAACTTGATGAAGATATCCAAGTAGGTACACTGGAACCCATAGATAGTGTATCAGATAGAGCAATCAAGGGAAATCCCTAAATACATTACAGATTATTAATATAAAGCACGCTTATACAAACCAAGATTAAAAATTTTCTTACGTTTTCTTTTCGCCAATTTAAAAGATGACTCCGAAATTTAATACGAAGCCCGTATTTTGCACTTGGTATTAAATTTTGAATATCAAGTTCAGTAATTTCTTTAAAACATTCTACATCGATGCCTTTTTCAATAAAGTCCGATAGAAGTTCTTCACATTCCCAGTTAATTAAAAGTTGTTGTTGTTCAGGAACCAATACAACATTGGTTTCATTCGACTCGACCTGGTTGCCTGGTAAGGTTATAATTTCGATGTTGTCGCTATTCTGCGTAAATAAATCTTGCGAACTCATTTTTTTCGCTTTAAACGATTTTTTTTATACCCTCCAAAAAAGAATTTGGAGGGTATATTCACTTTGTCATTCCGTTTGTAACGCATCGAAATATCCATCTCAGACCCCATAAAGTATATATATTCTTGATCAGTGATGAAATCTAAGACGAACTGAGCATGTCCGTTCGTCCGTCCGTCTGTGGAAATCACGATTCAGTCCAAACGAAAAGAGCTAGACTCTTGAAATTTGGCATAAATATATTTTAAAACTTAGAGCAGGTTAAGTTCGAAGAGGGGCTAAATCGGGCAAGAGGGAAAAAAGTTCCCCTAAGAAGAACTAAACCAACCCAGAAAAAACAACATAATTTTTAAAGTTTTTTGGTTATTTTGTTAAGCAAATGATATATTTTTATGTCAAATACGGTCCAACGCCTTAAACTTGGAGCCATTAAATAAAATAAAAATATTTTTTGACCCCGCCCACTTCAGTGGGCGTTATTATAGGCAAAAATAGCATAAAAATTTAACAAATTGTTTTACTTAAGCCTACATTCCTTAAAAATAACACTTTTAAGCTTTAATGACGAAGCTGAGACGAAACCTGCTACTACTCTGCCCTACCCCTTCCACCCCCTTCACCCCCTAAATGACCCTAGCAAAAAAATAAAAATTTATTTTGTATACAATTATTCCAAGCATTTATTTTTAGAGTTTTATGACTGCCGATTTCTGCCCTACCCCCTCCTCCCCCTTCACCACCTAAATGACCCTAAAAAAAAAAAATTTAATTTTTTATACAATTATCACATGCATTTTACTGCGGGCAGCCCTTTTAACCTAACCTATCACATGCATTTATTTTTTAGAGTTTTATGACTGCCGATTTCTGCCCTACCCCCTCCTCCCTCTTTGCCCCCTAATCGACCCTATAAAAAAAATTTTCATTTTGTACATAATCATCCCAAGCATTTATTTTTAGATTTTTATGACTGCCTGTTTCTGCCCTACCCCATCCTCCCCCTTTGCCCCATAAATGACTCTATCAAAAAAATTTTTCTTTTCATTTTTTTATTTTACACAGTCTAGCAAATGTCCATACACTCGTCTGTGGGAAACATGTCTATTTTTGGATCCCGCCCCCTTTAGTGAGCGTTATTATATGGAAAAATAGTGTAAACATTTAATAAATTGTTTCACTTGAGACTACATTCCTTATAAAGAACATTGTTAAGCTTTTATAACGAAGCTGAGACATAACTTGGTACTACTCCGTCCTATCCCGTCCTGCCCTTTGCCCCCAAAATGACCCTATCAAAAAAAATTTTTTTAATAAATTTTACATTTAATTATCCCAAACATTTATTTTTAGAATTTTATGGCAAAGGTGCAACGGCCCTTGCCAGAAAGACTACGTCGAAATGCAGCTTTAAAGCCCTTCAAAAAGAACTGAACCCTATAAAGTATATATATTCTTGATTAGTAACAAAGTCTAAGACGGTCTCAATTCCCATACATTCGTCTGTGGAAAACATGATATAGTCTATTTTTGGACCCCGCCTCTTTAATGATCATTGAAGTAACATATTACAAGGAAACATGGAGTAAATATTTAACAAATTGTATTCCTCAAACGTATATTCTTTACAAATAGAATTTTTAAACCTTATGACGAAGCTGAGATGTTCTCTGATTTTCCACTTCCCTAGCCCTCCACCCACTTTTGCCGCTTAAGTGACCCTATAATTTATTGAATCATTTCAATATATACATAAATAATATAATTACTAAATAAATAAATGAAGATCCTGCAATTAATTTATTGTGGTTTTCCAAAACGTACTCCAAAGAATAAGAATTTCTTAAAATTGTGTATCAAATTACGTATGGTTTTTTTTGCACAGTTTATTACGAACCGGTGTTTGCTATCCTCCTCATACACACGACCATCGTTTCAATAGATACATACCTAATATAAATCGGAAGTAAATAAATGAAGATCTCTCAACTCTGGGATTTTACAACGTATGTATCCTTTGCACATTTTATTACGAACCACTTTTAAAATCGATTTGCTGTCCCTCTCACACACACGTAACTCTTGGTAAACAAAACGGTTGGCTTTAATGTTATTGTTGGATTGTTGCGTAAAGTCCACTAGAGCAGGTATAAAATTTATCAAATTACCCATGAATTGTTTGCACATTTTATTACAAACCGCTTTGCAACTGGTGTTTGTGAAAATAACCGGAAACTTTTTTACTTATTACATTTTTACACTCATCTCAAACGTTTATTCACAAATCTGTACTGATTTGAGTAACACGCAGCAAAAAATATACAACCACGAATAAAAAAATTGTACTACAAAATAATACAAAATATCAAAAATATATACTTTTCAAACATATATCTATAAATATATATTTGAAAATCAATAAACTTTAAAAATATACAGTCAAATAAATTAATATTTCATTAAAATATTTAATTTTTATCAAGTTGTTTTATTTAAAATATACTAAAGTTATTTTAAATATACAAAAGTTAAAAATATACAAAAGTTAAAAATAGCTGAGCTTAATAAATAAAACATCACAACTCAGCTGTTGCATCAACTTTGCTGTTTTTAATTCCAAAGGCATATTTAAAATCGTCTCAACTTTAAAGAAGAATCTGTGGCAAATTTTTTTGGATACTTATCAACTTATCCCCACTGGAAAAAATTTAAAACCACATCAACCCAACTTTAATTTCCTTATATATATATATATATATATATATATATATATATATATATATATATATATATATATATATCTGTAAGTCACTTACATTTATTTATTATCAATTAAAATGCCTAGATTACGTAAGCAATCACTTGAACAACGTAGTCAGACTCAAAGACAGACTCTCAGAAATTATCGCGTACGCAACAGCCAATCGGACAGAACTAGAAATTCACAGACTTTAGCTACGTTACGACAAAATGAAGAGTATCGAGAAAATGAACGCGAAAGCGATCGTTTGTCTCGTGCAACAAGAAGACTATATTCAAGTGCAACAACAAGTGAGCAAATGCGTAATAGCCAACAACATGTTAGACGTAGGACGGACCCAATTCAACGTTCTGTTGAACAAATTCGAAATACGTTGGAACATTCTCAGCGACGTGAAAATCTAATTGAACGTGGTATGGAACAAATACGCAATACACAGCAACATTCCCGACGTAGACAGGATCCAAATTTACGTTCTATTGAGCAATCCAGAAATACACAAGAACATTCTCAGCGACGTCAAAATCCAGTTCAACGCGCTATTGAGCAGGAACGCAAGACTATGGAGCATTCTCAGCGTCGTGAGAATCCCATCGAACGTGCTATCGAGCAATCTAGAAATACGCAAGAACATTCCCGGCGGCGCCAAAACCCAACACAACGCAATATTGAACAGGAACGCAATACTCGAGACCATTCTATGTATCGACAGAACCCTGATTATCAACAAGTTGAAAGGGAAAGAAATACGGCATCGCACTCTGTGCGAAGATCAAACCCAATTTATCGTGATTTGGAACAAACAAGGAATACAAGTCAACGAAGAGAAGCTCGGCAGCAAGCTAAAAATCGCGTGCATGATGTTAATCGTATGATGGATATTCGTATACGAATTCATCGATTAAATCCTCATAATAGAGAGAGGGAAAACTCAAGACAAACTGAGAGAAACAGGCAAAATAGACGAAATCTTTCTCCTGATTCCCGTCAGCAGTTTTTATTAACAGACTCCCAAAGACATACTGACCACATGTTGTCGGAATTTAATCAGTGCGTCAAAAATGGCCCTACAGAGATTTGTGTATGCTGTGGAGGTCTTTGGTTTCCCAATCAAATAAAAAATTTAAATAAGATCGCGATCTTAAACCAATTCCCTCATTTGACTGAAGTCTTTTTTCTCTCCGAAATATTTACATCGGAAAATAATATTTATAAATTTTGTAACATATGTCATAAAATAGTTAAAGGAGGTAGAGTACCAACTATTTGCCTATCGAAAGGTTTGCATTTTCCCACAATTCCTGATGAATTAAAAGGCCTGACAGCTTTGGAAGAAAGATTTGTAGCTCCGAGAATTCCTTTCATGAGAATTGTTTCACTAGGATATAATCGTCAATGTGCAATAAGGGGAGCGGTAGTAAATGTACCAATCTCACTAAGCAGAACTGTGGATGTCCTCCCAAGAAGGTTTGACGAAACTGAAGTGATTCAGGTTCATCTCAAACGAAAATTGAAATACAACCATAGTTTTATGACAAAAACTATAAGACCGAGAAAAATTTATGAAGCTGCCCGATATTTAGTAAATACTGATTTATATAGATCGCATAATATTGTTATATCGGAAGATTGGTTAAATAGCGTTGAATCAACTGAGGAAGTTCTTTTTGTTTCCAATCAAAACGATCAGGAATTGGTTCGTAGAATGCTAAGTGAAAACTCGGAAGAAGACATAGTTAATGAGACTAATCCCCAAGAAACACTGGTAGAAAATAATCCTGTTGAAAATCTTCCTTTAGAAAAGATTTCTATAGCACCAGGTGAAGACAAAGGCCATTGGATTTACTCTTTGCTTGCGAAAAAAGATTGGAGGAAATACATACTTAGTGGGACAGGTATTAGATGACAACTTTGTTCGGAATTTAATACAACATGATGAAGGATACCATATATTAAAAGGCATACGATCTTCACCTGCTCATTGGGAGGGAGAAAAGAAAAAAGTTTTGGCAATGATAAGACAATTCGGATTACCAACCTTTTTTATAACGTTATCCGCAGCAGAATCTCAATGGCCAGAATTATTAATCATTTTGGCAAAAGTGTTGGAAAATAAAGATATAACTGAAGATGAGGCAAGGAGCTACACCACACAGGAAAAATATAACTTGATTAGGCAAGATCCTATTACATGCTCCCGTTATTTTGACCAACGGATTCGGCATCTTTTTAAACATTTACAGAGATTCTTTTACCTCTTCCAGAATATACCAATGGTGATGATTTAAAAAAGTACCATGAAAATTTTGAAAATATTCACACTTTTTTAAATGCCAAACTATCTAATGAGGAAGTAGATCAAGTTGGCAGTTTTGAACAGTTTCTAAGTAACGAGAGAATAAACCTGTCACACGAGGAGTATATTTTAGCATTGAGATCATCTCTAAAAAAACCGCAAATTTTTTTGAAAAGAAGCTTTAAAAATAGATCGATAAACGCTTTCAATCCAAATATTTTAGCCATGCAACGATCAAATATGGACATTCAGTTTATAATGGATGCTTACGCATGCGTCTCATATATAATAAACTATATTAATAAATCCAATCGGGGTGTTTCGCGCTTACTTCAAGAAGCTATGGATGAAATAAGAACAGGAAATTTTAATGTTAAAGAAAGGTTAAAGCATATTGGAAATAAATTTATTTCAGCATCAGAAGTTTCGGCGCAAGAAGCTTCTTACAATATACTTGGCATGCATCTATCTCAGTGTAGTAATGCTGAGGTGTTCATTAATACTTTCCGTCTCGAAAAACGGGTGAGAATGTTGAAATCTAGACAGGAACTTGAAAATATGCCCTCAACTTCAACTGATGTTTTTAGATCAAATTTACTTGATCATTACGTGAATCGTCCTGATACTCTAAGCCACGTATGTCTAGCCAAATTTGCTGCATACTACAGTTTTTCGAAGAAGAAAAGGTCCCAGCGTAGAAACCAACATGAAGAACAAGAAGACGATTACGTGGAAGATATCGACTTCGATACTGGTGATAACGATACTGCTTATTCTTTAAGAAACAATGTGGGATTTGTTTACGAAAGGAGAACTCCGGCAATAATTCGTTTTCCATCATTTGGTGCAGAAGTCTCAAGAGGAGATTACTTTCGATCAATAGCTATGCTTTACTTGCCATGGAGGGATGAACAAGAGGAGCTTTTAGAAGACGACAATGAACAGATATGTAGCAGATTTAAAGACATAATAGAAGCAAACCGACTGGAATTTGAAATGTTCAAGGAAGGAGAACTTGAGGAAATACCGCAGCAAGTTAGGGAAGAAAATGAAATTGATGATAATGAGGAAGATAACATAGCTGCTACCCAAGTCCTTGATGATGAGTTTAGAGCTTTGGCTATACCAGATGTTGATCCGAATACCAACGTTTTAAATATTCCCGCTCATGATAGCACAACAGATGAAACCAATGATGGTATTCGATTAATACGACTTCCTGTATTAATCACTGAATGGGATTTGCTGAGTTCAATAAGAGGTTTGAACGCTAAGCAGCGTGTTTACCTGCAACATCTGTTGCAAAATGTGGTAGAAAATAAAAAGTTCTACGAATTTGTTGGCGGTGGTGCTGGAGTAGGAAAAAGTAGGTTAATAAAAACTGCTTACCACTCAATTACGCAAAGATTTAATTCTGTTCCGGGCTCCTATCATGAACTTCAAAAAGTTTTACTTAGTGCACCAACAGGGAAAGCTGCATTCAGTATAGGAGGATCAACTTTGCATGCGTTATTCTCTTTACCAATTAACCAATATTCTGGAGAGATTCGTCCCCTGAGCAATGATGTTATTAACTCCTTAGTTGCAAATTTTATTGAGTTAAAGCTGATTATAATAGACGAAATATCAATGGTTGGATCAAGAATGTTAGGATATTTAGACTCTAGACTTAAGCAAATATTTAAGAGTACAGAACCTTTCGGACGGATATCTCTCTTGGTATTTGGAGACTTAAAACAACTTCCTCCAGTTGGTGATAAATGGATTTTTAAGCCAAATTCGGCAAATCCCTATGGAGTTATAGCGGGTGAAGGACTGTGGGATTTGTTTAATTTTTATGAACTAACAGACATTATGAGACAAAGAGAGGATCTTAGTTTTGCTCACGCTCTTAATAATATGGCTGTTGGACAAATGACAGAAGAAAACATTCGAATTATTGAGTCCAGAGTAGTTAACTCAAATAGTGATGTGCCGGCAGATGCTATTCATCTATTTGTATCTAATGCTGAAGCTGAGGACTATAATAAATCAAGATTGAGACAAATTTCAACAGAAGAATTTACTTCAAATTCTTCTGACGTGATTAAATCGGATTCATCATCCGTTGAGCAAAGAAGACAAATACTAGCTTCTGCAGGTTTCCGAAATTTGAAAACTTCTGAAACCCAGGGTCTCTGCAGTTCGCTGATATTAAAAATGTCTGCAAAGTATATGATGACTGTTAATATTAACACCAGTGATGGTCTAGTCAATGGAGCTTCTGGGGTTTTGATGGGAATTGAATTGCAACGGAATTCAAGATGCCCGAAAACGCTTTGGGTTCTATTCGGAGATGAAAATGTTGGTGTAGAGACTCGACGTAAAAAGCCACATCCAACGGAATCTCTTTGGACACCAATAGAGAAATGTACTCGATCATTTCAATTTAAAAAGAACATGCAAATAACAATTGAAAGAAAACAATTTCCATTGATAATTGCTGAAGGGATTACTATCCATAAAAGCCAAGGAGCTACTTATTCCAAAGTAGCAGTTCATGCACGAGGAAGAATCCAAAGGTCATCTCTATATGTTGCATGTAGTAGAGCGACCAGTGCTTCCGGACTATATATTATTGGTAACTTTAACCCACCTAACCCATTTGAAGAACTAGATCCAGTTAAGTTAGAGCTTGACCGCTTGCGTTCACAGAAAAGTATTCCTATACAACACCATTTAATCAATAGTCCAGAATATAATTCAAAACTTTTTTATCAAAATATTCAAAGCTTGCGTGCGCATTACGAAGACATTACATCTGATCCATTAATTTCAAATGTGGATATAGTATGCTTTGTGGAAACTTGGACTCGCCCAACTGAGGAATATGTCATCCCAAACTTTTCAACTCTTAGTAGACTTGATTCAATGGAGACTCAAACAAGCGCAGATACATCCAGAAGTAGAAAAGGCATGGTTATTTATGTAAACAACGGCATACTCTCGCAAACAGAATTCCTATTCAAGCAAGACCACAGGCATGGAAACCATAATTTTCAGTACATTGTTATGCGCTGCATAGAACATTTTTACTTGATTTTGTACAAAAACATAGATTTTCCAGTAACTATTTTCCAAACATTGCTGATCAGGGCAATAAATGAAATAAAGACTCGTTCTCGCAGCAACAATGCTAAAATAATTGTAATAGGTGATTTTAATTTATGTCGCAAAACTGTGGATCAACATACGGAAATTATATTGAACCAAAACGGATTTTCTTCACTTTTGGATAAAACTTCGTCAACAACAAATCATGGAACTCACATTGATTGGGCATTTTCAAACATTTCGAATGAAATCATATTCGCTAAGGTTTATGCAACAATTCATAGCCACCATGACGGAATTGTGGTGGCTATAAAAAACTAAATGATATATTTTGAAACGTTTTTTTAAATAAGTAGTTTGTATTTCCCATATATGTATGTATGTGTAATATATCGAGTTAAAATTGTATTTAAACAAATAGAAATGAAAAGTAAAAATTTTGCAAAAATATCTCTAAATCAAGTAGTTTGTATTTGCTATATACATATGTATGTATAGATATAATCAAATCAATTGAAACTTTTTCGATCGTGTTCTAAAAAATTAGTATCTCAGTTAAAATAAATTTTATGAAAAATTTGAGGTAAAATATATTTGTATGTATATGTATTTTGTATATACACACTTCTTAACTTTGAATATCTAAAACAAAACACTATTAATAATACAAAATTATGGTTTAATGTATATAATTTTCATGTACTTTTGTACTGAATTATCCAATGGAAGCTTATGAACGTTTTCACAAGTCAAAACCACCAAACATCCTCATATTTTTTCTAGCTGGTAACATTTTTGATATTGTCATGGATTTTACTATTACATTATTATTGGACTTCATAGATACACGACAATGAGAAATTATTAAAAAATTCAAATAACAATAAAATACAGTTCTTATTTACTAAATATTTGGAGGGTATTTAAGATTCGACCCGGTCGAATATAACGTTTTTACTTGTTTAATTTATATTTTAGATAAATCACTAATTTAAATGATATAATAATTTTGTAATAACTAAGAAAAAATTCTTTGATTTTTCTAATGGCACCTAAGGAGTTATTCAATTTAACTAATTTTTTCTTTGATTTTTAGAATTTTAGCCCATATCACAATTGTAAAAATCAAAGAATGAATTTGTTGATTTGAATAATTCTTTATGTGACATGAGGAAGATCAATGAATTGTTTCTTTGATCCATAGTTTTTTTATATTCATAAGTAGTGTAAATTACAGAAATTTTCATCAGAAGAACATTGATATATGAGGAGCCGCAGAACAAACCGTACTTTTTTGTTTATTTAAAATTTTTCGGAAATTGTATTTTAATAAGAAATGTTATGAAAACAAAATAATATAAAGAGAGTTAAAAAGTAAAGTTTATGCTGGTTTGACATCTGTTTACGTCTATTTTTTTGTAGATTCATTGATACAGGAATTACATCTTTCATTGAATCAAAAGTGACAAAAGCTATGGTGAAAAAAAATACGTTTAGTTATGCACTAAATTTTTAAGAATCCATTTTCTTGGTTAAAATAAAAAATCAAATATGCTTATTAGATTTTTTTTGGTACATTTCAACCCAAATATTACAAAAATTTAAAAAAATCAATTTGTCAAAAAATGCAAAAAAGTACGTTTTGTTCTGCGGCTCCTCATTAATGTGGCAATTGTATAATTCATCAAAAAAAATTATTCTCCAATATTTTTGGATCGCACAATATCACTGTTTTTCACAATTGTAGTATTAATAACTTTTTATACCGAATTTACTAAGCAAATCAACAAACAATTTTTTTTCAAAAATCTTTAAAAAAATTAACTTGACCGAACTCGATAAGTGCTTCGCTTCAACTGTTCATTTACATAAACGAATATGAACGCCAACGCCAATTCAATTCCACTACCAAAAGCTTTATAGCGGGAAAATAATATTACAATTGTAAAAGTCAAAGAATGAATTTGTTGATTTCAGTAATTCTTTATATGCAATGAGGAAGATCAATGAATTGTTTCTTTGCTATAAAAAAAATTTTACTTGTGCATACGTCATGTGCATGTGGAGATGTGTTATTAGTGTGTGTATAAACGTTTCTCTGCGACTGCTGTAAATGATTTTGTGCTGAACTTGCATCTTGCTGTTGTTGTTACTCAAACGGTAAATACATAAAATACGATGACGATAAATGGTATTGTTGTTGTTGTTTTATTCAAATCTTCAAGAAATAACTACTTTTTTCCTCATTTCTTAGAAAACTTTTGCAGAATAAATGAAACTGCTAATTAGAAAAATTATATAATCTCAATTGTTCAAACCAAAGAATGATGTTTTTTGATTTTTTATTTTAATTCGAAATATCAGAGAAAAGTTTATATCATATTAAGAATTTTTGCCCAAAGAACTGTAATTCTTTGATTTCACCAATTCCTTTTTTTTAGTGTGGGAATGTAGTTGAAGATGCTGAGCATGTCGTCTTTGTCTGCTCAAGATTCAACAACTGGAGGTCGTATTTAGAAGGAGGATTGGGGCGTACGATCAGCCCGGGGAATATAATACCGGTCATGCTGGAATCCTTATTAAATTGGACCAGCGTGTGTAATTTTGTACAGCTAGTTCTAATAGAACTTCGCAGATTAGAACAGATTCGTAGGAGAATCAATACGTCTTAAATCTCGTTAGTAACTAACGATGAAGTATGCGCATCAGTTCCGAACCTCCTTACCTAGGAACTAAGGAGGACGTAGGAATAGTTCTGATAATACATACTACCCACCCTGACGAAATGTTCCAGGGTGGTGCTATTAAAGTTGTCGTGGGGCCACTATTGATAGTTGCTATCATTACGTCCAAAATAAAAAAAAATGTATATATGTTTATATATATATATATATATATATATATATATATATATGTGTTCGTATGTGTATAAATATATGTATGTACGTATGCATATGTGTATGTGCATTTGTATATATATGTACATATCCCTGTAGGAGGATAAGCGTTAATTATCTTTAAAGTACTGGTACGACTACTAGCAAGCACTAGTTCAAAAGGTGATTGAACATATACAGAAAAGTACTAGTACTTCAAGTAGTTCATTTGTAGATTGAATTGACTTGTAGAATTTCATATTACTCTTTGATCAAGTTTTAAAGCGAATTGCTAGTTCGCATTTTCATTTATTTTATTTTTAATTGTTACAACTTTTAAACAAATTCAAATTTGAAACAAAGAATAGTATAAGAAGACTTTGCCAACTGCATATCAGTTTATTTATTCGATAATTTATGTAAGTAAGCCGCAGATTTCTTGTGCGTTAAAAAATAAATAAATTCAAAAGCTAGTTTTAAAAGTTTTTAAGCGTGTTCTTATTTTTGTTCACTTTTGTGTTCATAAAATCAGCGATCTTTTTTAAAATAATAAAAACTGATATATGTATTGTATTTTCATTAGTGTTTGGTGTATGGTGGAGTACCAAACGTAACTCAAGTTGTGCAAGGTGCTAGTGTATTGAGTGTGCCCTGAAGGAACTTTCCATTTCCTCTTATAAACTAAGAATTGATGAACCAAAAATTGCTTGTGAAGACAAATACAACAAATTTCATTGGTTTTAAAAAACTAATAAATTTAGGGATTTTTTTTAATATATAAACCAGTTCTTAATGCAGAACTGATTGTACTAGTATCCGACTAGAAGAAATTATACTAGTACCCATCTAGTACTAATACTACTAGTTTCCCCTAGTTTCCATCTAGTACCAATAGCACTAGTAATTTTTCAAACACACTCAATGTTAGTTTGAGCATTAACATGGTATAGGAAATTTCACAGTTGGGAACTAGTACTGGTGATTTTTGTACTAGTGCAATACTAATTTGATACTAGTTCGATCTCCTGCGGGGATGTATGTTCCTTTATGTAGGTTTATATGTTTTTCAAAAAGTTTATTTATATGCGCCTATATTTCTACTATAAGTTCTTCATGTTATACATACATACATATATAAAAAAAAATAATTTTCTTATAAAATTTTTTGTTATAATTTGTTAATGTTGAAAAATTGTATTAGTAGTAGTAATGTAGGGATACTTCTCCGAGGTAATTTTTTAGGGAGAGTACTCCAATGTGCTGTAGTAGTAGTAATGTAGGGATACTACTCCAAGGTAATTTTATAGGGATACTACTCCAATATGCTGTAGTAGTAGTAATGTAGGGATACTGCTCCATGGTAATTTAATAGGGATACTACTCCAATATGCTGTAGTAGTAGTAATGTAAGGATACTACTCCAAGGTAATTTTATAGGGATACTACTCCAAGGTAATTTTATAGGGATACTACTCCAATGTGCTGTAGTAGTAGTAATGTAGGGATACTACTCCAAGGTAATTTTAAAGGGGCAATATGTTATGTTTATTAACTGATTATCTGAGATATTAGAAAACTTTTCAAGCAGAAAACGTTTTTAAGAACTACTTAGGCGTAAACCTATAGTCTTTGGTACAGATATTTAAATTGTACCAAATTACTCGAGGTGGTACCACGATACCACCAAAGGCGTAATGGTACAAAACAAGTACAATTGTGTCACGTTTTCCATCCGTGCTCTAAGGTAATGTTTTCAATAGGAAAATATTATACATATGAGTCCAAATGAAATTCTCATTTGAGTAGTGTAAGATAAATTTAGAGTTTAAGAATTCAACAAAAAAAAATTTATATAAAAGAAAGTGCAAAACGAAATTTTTAGTTATCACTCTTCAAAGTTACTTCAAATTACGTCAAACACAAATGCTAAGAACGTTGCATTTTATAAAAAACTCTTTAAATTAAATTATAAATTTTTAAAATTTTTTATTTATTTTAGATCTATCAACAATTAGTCAACATCATAAAATTTCGAGTACACCAAAATTGATGATATTCCTTTAAATGAACCACACAAAATTTTTAAATTTTGAGTGGAAAGTTACACAATATGGATCAAAAGTCATAGCGTATTTAGACAACAATAAATTGTTTTATTTACCCCAAACAATGGTTAAGTACTTAAACAGAGAGGACCCTTACTTAACTAAAATTAATGACAAAATGTAGTCAATTGTTTACAAAGGACGACAATCAGCACATGGTTTGGCAATTTTCGATCTAAACTATAGCTAATTTTTTTAATTTCACAACATTTTGTAAATATATATTGTATATCTTGCAATAAATGAATGTAGTAAAGTAACATTTACCTTAATTATATTTATTTTAGAGACGAGTTTGCTTGCATTTTATTTGTTGTAAATATGCAGCATTATTTGCTATATTAAGACAAACTCTTAATAAAGAAAAACATGCTTATTCATGTTTTTAAATATATATATATATATATATATATATATATATTATATATATATATATATATATATATATATATATATATACACATATATTCTTATGTAAATAAAACAAAATATATATGAATTCTTTATTATTTTACTTTATTTTTAATTATAGTTTTTGGAAATTACAATTTTACATTTACTAACATTAATTCTGTTGTAGTATGATTTCATAAGTGCGGTTGCTTCTTTCTCTATTTCAATATTACGTATCCTATGTTGCGCACATGAACAGGTATCTGGTCCACAGGTTTCATTTTCGTTAGACCAACAATAATGATCGTAATTCTCTCCATATTTATTTTTGATTGGTTTCAAGGTATTTGCTTTTTCTAGATGTGATTGAATATTCGTTAGCTTACTTCTATCTTCATCGGAAATTATATGCGAGCATCGTTTTAAGAAATCGTATATATCTTTTAGTATCATCTTTACTAATGAGAATGACTGACTACATATGTAGAGAAAGTGTTTGTGAATAAACCTTAATGGTGTTAGGTATGATATTTATATAGCATTTAAAAATTGTATTGTAGTTCTCCTTAAACAAACTAACAACTATAAATATTCAGTGTATATGTCTATAATAGTTTTCTTGCTTCATTTGTGAGGGATATGTATTCAAACATTTTATCGTGTATAATTAAGCAATAAGCAGACGTATTAGGTGGGACATTTTTTAACGCTTTCAACTCAACTCGAATATCGATTGGACCATTTTTAACTGATTCATTCTGATGAGTAACATCCAAAACAACTATTGGTGCCATAGTTCTAAAATTTTCTCTTGTTAATAGCGGCTGCGGATCGCGTGAGTTATAGCTTTGTTGAAATTTTATATACATATCATGTATAATTGCAAAACGGTTTCTATCGAATTTAAGGTTCAGCTCATCATAAGGATATGTATCAGAGTTAATATGTACTTTAATGTCCGTTAAATCACAATGCTTATACTTGTTTTCATTATTTCGAAGTCCTAAGAGAAGGAAACGAGGTCTTTCATTTTCAGTGGCAAATTTGGCCCCTGATGTAAAATATGTGCAGACATGTCGTCTATATAGGACCCACTTACAATATTACATTCAACAATTAGGGTGTTGATTTTTGTTATATAAATTGTTTTATCTGAGTAATGTTCTATACCAGGTTCCAAAACTCTTTTACTAAAACCTAGTAAGGATCCAATTGATCTTGACTTATTGAAGTAAATTGTATCTGTAGTGCTTTTAATACAGTTTGTAGAGGATTGTAATTTGCTCGCACATAAAGAGCTCCTTTTGAATTTATATCATTATATTTATTTGTTAGTACTTCAGCTATATCTGTTAGCTCATATGATCCGACGGGAACTTCTATTTCGTAATTACCAATGTGAAATAAATTGGTTTCAATATCAACATTCGGAATTGAGTGATATGTGTCAAAGCTTATTAGACCACATACATAATTTTCCTTTAGTTCGATTGGAGGAAAATAATTCGTAACAAGACATGAGGAATCTCCGTTCAAAGTTAAAGTAATTGACATTTTAACGTTTGATCTGCGATTAGTTTATTAAGAGAACTTACATCAATTTTTATGATGAAGCATCGTCAACATTAATCCAAGAGTTATGTTCTGATGAAAATCCCAACCATTTAACATAAACCATATTTCTACCCCTTTTTAAAAATTTTTCCACTAAGTATGTTTCTGGATATCTAGTTTTCATTAGTTCATACTCATAAAAAACACCTTTGATTTCGTGACATTGATAGTCTTTTAATATATAGGTATTAGGATTTGAATTTTTTATAATTTTAATTTTAAAGATCTCAGTAGTCCAATTTGGCGTATAACCCTTTTCGAATGTATGTTTATATATACTTAGGGATGAAACGATACGAGTAACTACAAGTATATATCGATATTTTTATTGCGATACCAAGTATTTTTAGCATCGATATGTTGCTACCAACTACCAAGTAGGTATCTATAAAAAGTACTCGTATCGGAAAAAGTACTCGTTACTAGCAAACGCAATACATATGTCAATTGGCGTCATTAAAAGAAATTTGTGATTTCGTATGTTCAAAGGAGAATTATTATTTTTATCTTAAAAGTGATTATACGCATTATATGTGTGGAAATGGGACCTCTAAGATCAAATGTTTGGGCATTTTTCACTAAAAAAGATGACACAAATGCTTGTTGCAAAAAATGTTTCAAGTATATTCGTTATTGTGGTAACACATCGAATTTACATAAACATTTAAAATGCCATCCAAATTATGTTGAATCTGCTGATGGAAAAATATCGAAGTAAGTAAACATACACACATATATGTATAAAATAACTGAATTATTGAAGAATAATAACTCAATTGTAATATTATAAATTGAAGGAAAAATGAAAGCGATTGCGGTGAAGAATCTGCAAATTCATCTCTTACGAGTAAAAATACACTTGATCATCAAACAACTTCTGAGGCTTCAACATCAACAAAGAATTCTTCGCGTTTGGACTTATACCAAATCAATTCAACAAACACACTTCAAGCTTTATTTGAAAAACAATCTGCACAGAAAGGTATAAATATACAATAATGTATTTTTAACAGAAAACACTTTTTCATAAACATACATTTTTACAAAAACATCGACCGTAAGCTGATAGTCATGGCTCAAAGTTTTTCATTTCCTAGAAAAGGAACTTTTATAAAGCTTTATTTTTGATACATTTACTTCAATAATATAAACTTTGGGTTTATAAACAATAACTATATTGCAGCAAAGGTTGAAATACTGATAAAAATATTTTACATACCTCTACATAAGTAAAAAAGAGTTTGTTTATTGCAGAAGGTGGTGTTAAATATAATAATATAAACATGTGCATCTTGTATCTAATATGCAAAGATATGAGGCCCTTCAATGTCGTCGAAGGTGAAGGATTTCTGAAATTGATGAAGGAGTTGGCGCCCTATTATAAAGTTCCATCTGCAACACATTTCAAAAAGCTGCTCAGCGATAAATATGACAGCGTAAAGATAGAATTTTCGAAAAGAATATTAAATGCATCTGCATTTTGCGTCACGCTTGACATATGGACAGAATGTATGAACGAAAAAAGCTTTTTGGGTGTAACACTACATTTTTTGGAAAAGGCAGCATTAAGTAGCGCCAATATAGCAACAAGAGAGCTGTCAAGCAATCACACAGCAGAATACATATCTAATGTGTTTGCTGATATTTTAAAAGATTGGGGAATTCCATTATCGAAGGTTACCTGTGCTGTTACAGACAATGGTGCTAACATGGTGGCTGCAGTTAAGAGAACCCTTGGTGATTCAAAACATTTGCCATGTTTTGCACACACCATTAATTTAATAGTTGATTCTTCAATTACTAATACATCCGAAATTGGTGACCTAATAAAAAAGATAAGAGGAATCGTTAAATGGGTAAAAAATAGTGTAATACAATCTGACAAACTCAGAAAACTCCAAATAGATATGGGAGTTCCTGAAGGAAGTACCAAAAAATTTATATTGGATGTTAAGACTCGTTGGAACTCACTCTACTACATGTTGGAAAGATATATAGAAATGTCGAAAATAGCTTCACAACTTCTACTCGAATATCCAACTGGTTGTTCAGAAATGGTGACCGGGCACGAACTCAAAACATTAAAGCAAATTGTTCAGTTGCTAAAACCATTCGAATTTGTCACTAAAGAAACTTCAGGACAGAATTACGTAACTTTGTCAAAGATTATACCAATGATAAATTGTCTTACATCAAAGCTACAAAATTTTTCTTCAACAATAAAATGTGTAACACAACTACAAGGCAAATTGTTGAGTGAATGCACTAAAAGATTTGGTATGATAGAATTTAATACATACGCCGCATTGGGTACCATTTTAGACCCACGTTTTAAAAATCTGCACTTTAGGGATCCTAATGCTTGCGGAAGGGCTATACAAAAATTAAGAAATTTTATAAGAGATGATATTAATTCAATACCCACTAGTGAGTCAGAAGAAGAAGTTCAAAATGAAGACTTTGATTTTTGGCTGCACCACAAAAATTTAGCGATTGGTCAAAAGCGGCAACGTGAGCACTCAAAAATAGATGAGGTGTCAGTTTACTTATCCAATTCCGTTTCTCCGTTAAAAGCCAATCCGTTAGAAGAATGGGAAGATTTAAAAACCGTGTTTCCAAATTTATATAAACAGGCCCGACTGTATTTGCATATAGTAAGCAGTTCCGTTCCATGTGAAAGACTATTTTCAAAAGCTGGAGCGACAGTTACTACAACAAGAAATCGATTGTCTAGCAACTACCTTGAAAAACTGTTGTTTTTGGGAAGCACATCGAAAAATGATTTTTTTTTTGTACAAAATATTTTAATTAATGATATGAAATAAGTTTGCATTCACAATATGTAAAATTTTTGATCTCATGAATTCTACTGTTATGTAACCTTTTTTTTTATTATTTGTTCTTATGTATGTTCTTGTTAAGTTTTTGTTTTTAATAAAATTGAAATTAAAACGAACTCTTCGTTTGCTTTCACAAAAATTTTAAGTTATTTTTACCGATACAAGTAAGTATCGATATTTTTCTTTCGATACTGAGTAGGTATCGATACTTTGTGACCGATACCATAACGAGTAAAAATATCGATACCATGGTGGTATCGTTTCATCCCTATATATACTTATATTTACGTTAAACTTGGGTTTTCTATATATTTTTAAATTGTTGTATCCAATAGAAACTTCGACGAATTTACTTCATTTGGAGTCATTTGTATAGTTCTACGAAAAGTATTGTTATATATGTATGTCCCCTGATAACTAAACTCCTTCCACATCATTTCTTTTAAAGTTCTGTTAAATCGTTCTACTATCGATGCCTTCAAAACACTATATGTTGAGTAATGATTAATATTTTTGGATTGCATTAATTGATTAAATTTATTATTGAAAAATTTTTAACCATCATCTGTTTTTAGATTTTTTGGATTGCGATTGGTGCTAATGAAGATACCGATATACATTATTATATCGGGCATAATTTGTCATTTCAACCAAATCCGCTTGCGACAAATCATCAATACCTTTAATTATAACTCGTCTTCTTTCAAAGTTTTTTCGCGCTCCTTTGTGGAGCTCATTAACTATTTCTCTCTTATCAGCGTTCATTTTATATGTGATTATATGTTTATATGATTGTTATTTATATATATATATATATATATATATATATATATATATATATATATATCTTATATAACTATTTTTTCTCTTTGCTACCATAATTTTAGGCCATTCAAGTTTACGTTTTTTCACATCATCTATATTTGCATTTCGATCAATTACTTTAATTATAAAATCTTTAATTTTGGCAAATCTTTCTTCAGTGTTCTTTATATACTCTTTATTTATAGTGTGTATTTGTCTCTTGACAGCATTTTCAAGAAGTTGAACATCTTTATCAATATCATATGCAGCTGATTCTTTTAAATATTTAATATCGCTTTCTATAATATATAATTGAGAGTCATATTTATTCTTATGTTCATCAATTTCATTTAACTTTTTTTCAATATTTTTTAAAAAGTCCATATTTTCATTGCGATTCTGTTCCTTAAAATTTTTTATTGCAGCATATATCTGTTGCACATCTTTTGCTTTGTTAATGATTTGTAAATTGTCTTTGTATATTTTTAATTTTGAAGTATTTAGAATATTCTTAGTAGAACTTTCTCCGAACTTATTTATACGACTCATTTTTAATCTATTATATCAGCTTCTCTCAATTCTTCAATAATGGAAATTATTTCATTTCTATGATTATTATGTCCAGCACTTTGCGATAAAAGAAGTAAATGTAATCTGTCAACTAATTCATTTGGATCATCCCAATAAATATAACTAGACTTATGATAATCAACAGATGTTAACGTTAATCCGCTGCTTCAATTTAAAACATTTGATTTCGTAGTAAATAAATGTTTTATTATATGAACATATTTGAATGCACGAGATCCTTTAATTTGACTATTTAGTTGATATTGCCACTTATGAGCATTTGTACTCTTTAAAATTTCTTTGAATTGTTTCAAATCATTTTTATTGTAATGTAAAGGTTTTGAGTGAAAAACTAATTCCAATAAGCCAGGAGTCATTTTCCATGTTGATTTTCCTATTTGAATAGAATTATCCAAATTAAAATTTAGTTTATTATTGTTGTATATAAATTATTACTTTAATATTTTAATAGGTTATGGGCTCAGGACTCATAAAAGAAATATAATTAAATAAAATGAGCTATTCGGGGTTTAAAATAGAACCATTGTGTAAAGATAATTTCGACACATGGAAAATCCAAGTAGAGGCACTTCTTATAAAAAGTGATGAATGGAAGTTTGTAAGTGGAAGTTTCTCAAAACCAAACAGCCCTCCAGAAAGCGTAAATTCGTGGGAGTCAGGAGATGCAAAAGCAAAAGCCGGGTTAATATTGTTAATATCCACCAGTGAACTAAAGCAAATTAAAAATTGCATCACGTCTAAGGAAGTATGGGATAAATTGCATAGCATTTACCAATCAAAGGGACCCGCAAGAAAAGCAATGCTATTAAAAAGTCTAATTTTGATAAAAATGAAGAATAGTGAAGACATAAGAGACCACATCAGAAATTTTTTTGATATTGTGGATAAAATAAACGAAATGGAATTAGAAATAATTGATGACTTATTAACAATTTTACTTTTATATAGCATTCCTGAGGAGTATGAATCTTTTAGAATTGCAATTGAAACTCAAGAGAAGCTACCAAGTCCTGAAATTTTAAAAATAAAGCTGTTAGAAGAATACGAAGCGCGGAAAAGAAATGTTCGTGAGGAATCATCAGATGCAATGATTGCAAAGAAAAAATACAGCAAGTTTTTCAAAACAAACGCAAATCAACAAGACAAAGGTGAGAGATTTAAATTTGCATGTAATAATTGCGGAAAAATAGGACACAAAACAAAAGATTGTTGGTCGAAAAATAAAAACCAATACAAATATGGAAATAAGAACCAAGAGACAACCAGAAATGCAGAAGTTGCACTTCAAGTAAATGGAGAGCGTGATTCGTGGTGTTTAGATTCTGGAGCTTCATCCCATATGTGTTCAGATAAAATCAAATTTCATACGTTGGACAAATCATGTACCGAAGTTTTACATTTGGCGAACAATGAATCAACTAAAATCGAAGGTCATGGAACTGTGAAAATCAATACTAAATCAAGATTTACGTTTAAACTAGAGAATACTCTTTACGTTCCGGATTTAAGATCCAATTTATTATCAGTAGCAAAGATAACTGATCGTGGATTTGAAGTAAATTTCAATAAAAAAGAAGCCGTTGTAAGAAATCCTAAAACTGGTGAGAAATTATTCACTGCAAAACGAGATAAAGATTTATATTACATTGAAGAGGTAATTCAAAAATGTAAAGCAGTTAAATTATCGGGCATACAAGAATGGCATGAACGTTATGGTCACTTAAATGAAGGCGACTTAAAACAATTGTTACAAAAACAGAAGGTAAATGGATTAAATTTTAATATAAATGAAAAATTAAAAACTTGTGAGATATGTATAAAAGGAAAGCAAACTCAAAAGCCTTTTAACAACTCAATTTCAAAATCAACAGACTTATTAGAGCTTATCCACACCGACGTTTGCGGTCCAATGAGAGCGCATTCAATTGGCGGTTCAAGATACTTTTTAACTTTCATTGATGACAAATCAAGATGGTGTGAAGTCTACTTTCTTAAGAACAAGAGTGAGGTATTTGAAAAATTTAAAGAGTTCAAAAGTATAGTTGAAAATAGAACAAATCGGAAAATTAAAACAATTCGTTCAGACAATGGTACTGAATATACAAATAATGAATTCAAAAATTTTTTAAAAATAAAAGGTATAAAACATGAATTTACTGTACCATACACACCACAACAGAATGGTGTAGCCGAAAGGAAAAACCGCACCCTCATAGAAATGGCTCGGTGTATGATGATACAATCTGGTCTAAGTCCAAGTTTTTGGGCAGAAGCAGTTCTAACTGCAAATCATATAAGAAACAGATGTCCTTCTAAAAGTATCGATGGCGAAACTCCTTTTAAAATTTGGATTGGAAGAAATCCAACCATAAATTATTTAAGGAAGTTCGGTACTGTAGCGTATACACTCATAAAACCTAACAAAAAAGGAAAATTTGAACCAAAAGGAAAAAAATGTATATTTGTGGGATATTCTATAAAATCAAAAGCGTATAGATTATGGGATATAACAGATAAACAAATTATATGTGCAAGAGATGTCAATTTCACAAATTCTTATCAATTAAATGATAATTTCACAAACTTTATGAAAAATGAATCTGAAAATTTAAAAAATGAAGGCATTGAATTGACATTTAATCCAAAAGAATATACTATTGCACAGTCTGATGAATATTTGCAAGAGTTAGAAGAAAGAAGCAGCAAAAGTGATATTGACGATTTTTGTGATTTTTCTGAAGGTGATGAAGAATCTATAAATGAAGAACCTATTGGTAATTTAAACGATGATTTTCAAACACCGCTTGCAACAATCAGAGGCCCTGGAAGACCAAAGAAAATAAAAACTGGAAAGAGAGGTAGACCAAGAAAATTATTTAACACGGTTCATAATAATGAAATAGAACCAGAGCAATATGTTGCAAACATAATAAACCAAAATGATTCATTGACAGTAAATGAAGCTCTTTCTGGTCCTGAAGTAAACGAGTGGAAGAATGCAATGAAATCTGAATACGACGCATTATTAAAAAATAAAACCTGGTGTTATGTTGACTACTCGAAAAACAAAAAAAACCATAGAGTGCAAGTGGGTACTACGAAAGAAATTCAAAGCAGATGGAACAATAGACCGTTACAAGGCTAGATTAGTAGCAAAAGGGTTTAAGCAAATACCTGGTATCGATTATACTGAAACGTTTGCACCTGTAGCAAGAATCGGTTCGATACGTTTGATAATGGCTATTTCAGCACAATTGAAACTTGAAGTATATCAACTAGATTTTGTCACTGCATATTTAAATGGTGATTTAGAAGAACAAATTTATATAAAAATTCCAAATGAAATCGAATTGTTTTTAGATGAAAATGAATATAAGAAATATAAAGGCAAATCATGCTTATTAAAAAAAGCATTATATGGACTGAAGCAATCTGGAAGGCAATGGTATAAAAAACTAGATGAAAAATTGAAACAACTTAGTTTTAAACCACTAGATTCAGATAATTGTGTATATATGTCAAAACGAGGGGAAGACATTACAATAATTGCAATTTATGTTGATGACTTAATAGTGGCAACAAACAATAAAAACAAAATTAAAGAACTGAAAACAGAATTAGCAAAATCATTTGAAATGAAGGATTTGGGTCAATTAAATTTCTGTTTAGGTATTGAATTTAAGCAAGATCCAAATACAAAAGAAATAACACTATCACAGAGAAAATATATAGAAAATGTTTTGGAAAAGTTCAATATGGAAAATAGTAAGGCTGCATCAACACCAATTAACACAGCAGTAAAATTGTCAAAGGAAATGTGTCCCACAGAAGAAGAAAAATCTGAGGTTGAACTACTGCCGTATCAAAATCTAATCGGATCTCTTATGTATTTAGCAGTTTCAACAAGGCCAGATATTGCTCATATAGTTAGCGTACTAAGTCAATATAATACTAATTATGGTAAAGAACACTGGATTGCTGCAAAAAGAGTTTTACGTTATTTAAAGGGTACTAAAAATATTGGATTGCATTATAAATCAACAAGTCAGGAATTGACTGGTTATGCTGATGCAGATTGGGGAGCTAACATAGACGATAGAAAATCTTATACTGGGTTTATGTTCAAATTAGCGAATGCTGCAGTTAGTTGGGAGTCCAGAAAACAATGTACAGTAGCAATGTCAAGTACTGAAGCAGAATACATGTCGATTTCAGAATCCACAAAGGAAGCTATACATCTCAGACGATTTCTGGAAGAAATTTTAGGCAACGTACATTTAACAACCGTAATTTACAATGATAATCAAGGTGCGGGACTATTAAGCAAGAACCCAGTATTCCATAAACGAACAAAACATATGGATATAAGACATCATTTTGTTCGAGAAAATGTAGCTAAACAAAATATAAAAATAGAATACCTTAAAACAGAAGATATGCCAGCTGACGTTTTTACAAAAGGTTTACCAGCAATAAAACATAACAAATGTATTTCAGAAATGGGATTAATACATATTAGCATATAATTGTTATAAATTAATAATTCAGGGGAAGTGTTGTATATAAATTATTACTTTAATATTTTAATAATTATTTGCATATTGCCAGTTGCCATTTTCATTTATATTGAAGCCATAAGTCATATAAATTTTTTACTACTCAGGGGGATTTCAATATTTTTTACTAGAGGGTTTTTATTTTATAATTTTTGGTCACAGGCAGGTTGCCCTTATCATTATCGTCAATATCAGTTGTTATGTTTGATTTCTTAACTTTTTTAGTAGAAATGTTAAGTATATCTTCATAACCCTCGGCATCATCATAATTATCAGTGCTTTCTTCGCTTGGTAGTGATAGAAATTGTAAATTCGTTGTCACCATGTGATAGCCACCCTTTATTTTAACTGTGTTATTTAATGTTGTTATGTGTCGTCTATTAAATTATCTTTTTGGTAATCGTTCATTTTTTCGACTATCCTATTTATAGGCTTTGTTATAGGCTTAAATGTATCATCTAATAAATTAAGTCTATCAACTTCGTTTAATTTTATGCATTTTAGAATTAAGATTCTATAGGCTAATTGTTCGAAATTTTAATTTAAATCTCAGAAAGACATGATAAATATTCCAAGGCACAAAGGCAAGTCAACATCAGTTTTATTCAACTTACACAGCAGAGCAGAACAGCTGTTTTCGAAAGACGCAACCCTCTCATCATCAGTGCTCATGTGTATTGTGTTTGTCACCACTTATTAGGTGGCTCAGTTGAATGTGATAACAGTTCCTATTTACACAAATTTTATTGTGAAAAAGAATACGGGAACTGTATCAACCTGATGTTAACATGTTATTGTTATAATACCCGTGTTACCGTTTGATTATTTTTCTTCATGTCCCATTTTTCTGAATTTTTTGTTCCATCATACCTAAGTCAAACTTTTTTGGTTTGAATTTTATACTTAAGTACATGTGAACGTTTTTTCCAATTTTTTTTTTTTTTTTTTTTATTATTGGGTAGCTCAAGCCATAGCTTAAATTTGTATGTAGTAATAATTTTAACGAATATTTTATATTGCTATATTAAATTTGAATTAAGATTCTATAGGCTAATTGTTCGAAATTTTAATTTAAATCTGAGAAAGACATGATAAATATTCCAAGGCACTTACACAGCAGAGCAGAACAGCTGTTTTCGAAAGACGCAACCCTTTCATCATCAGTGCTCATGTGTATTGTGTTTGTCACCACTTATTAGGTGGCTTAGTTGAATGTGATAACAGTTCCTATTTACACAAATTTTATTGTGAAAAAGAATACGGGAACTGTATCAACCTGATGTTAACATGTTATTGTTATAATACCCGTGTTACCGTTTGATTATTTTTCTTCATGTCCCATTTTTCTGAATTTTTTGTTCCATCATACCTAAGTCAAACTTTTTTGGTTTGAATTTTATACTTAAGTACATGTGAACGTTTTTTCCAATTTTTTTTTTTTTTTTTTTTTTTATTATTGGGTAGCTCAAGCCATAGCTTAAATTTGTATGTAGTAATAATTTTAACGTTAACATCAGGTTGATACAGTTCCCGTATTCTTTTTCACAATAAAATTTGTGTAAATAGGAACTGTTATCACATTCAACTAAGCCACCTAATAAGTGGTGACAAACACAATACACATGAGCACCGATGATGAAAGGGTTGCGTCTTTCGAAAACAGCTGTTCTGCTCTGCTGTGTAAGTTGAATAAAACTGATGTTGACTTGCCTTTGTGCCTTGGAATATTTATCATGTCTTTCTGAGATTTAAATTAAAATTTCGAACAATTAGCCTATAGAATCTTAATTCAAATTTAATATAGCAATATAAAATGTTCGTTAAAATTATTACTATATACAAATTTAAGCTATGGCTTGAGCTACCCAATAATAAAAAAAAAAAAAAAAAAAATTGAAAAAAACGTTCACATGTACTTAAGTATAAAATTCAAACCAAAAAAGTTTGACTTAGGTATGATGGAACAAAAAATTCAGAAAAATGGGACATGAAGAAAAATAATCAAACGGTAACACGGGTATTATAACGATAACATGTTAACATCAGGTTGATACAGTTCCCGTATTCTTTTTCACAATAAAATTTGTGTAAATAGGAACTGTTATCACATTCAACTAAGCCACCTAATAAGTGGTGACAAACACAATACACATGAGCACTGATGATGAAAGGGTTGCGTCTTTCGAAAACAGCTGTTCTGCTCTGCTGTGTAAGTTGAATAAAACTGATGTTGACTTGCCTTTGTGCCTTGGAATATTTATCATGTCTTTCTCAGATTTAAATTAAAATTTCGAACAATTAGCCTATAGAATCTTAATTCAAATTTAATATAGCAATATAAAATGTTCGTTAAAATTATTACTACATACAAATTTAAGCTATGGCTTGAGCTACCCAATAATAAAAAAAAAAAAAAAAAATTGGAAAAAACGTTCACATGTACTTAAGTATAAAATTCAAACCAAAAAAGTTTGACTTAGGTATGATGGAACAAAAAATTCAGAAAAATGGGACATGAAGAAAAATAATCAAACGGTAACACGGGTATTATAACAATAACATGTTAACATCAGGTTGATACAGTTCCCGTATTCTTTTTCACAATAAAATTTGTGTAAATAGGAACTGTTATCACATTCAACTAAGCCACCTAATAAGTGGTGACAAACACAATACACATGAGCACTGATGATGAAAGGGTTGCGTCTTTCGAAAACAGCTGTTCTGCTCAGCTGTGTAAGTTGAATAAAACTGATGTTGACTTGCCTTTGTGCCTTGGAATATTTATCATGTCTTTCTCAGATTTAAATTAAAATTTCGAACAATTAGCCTATAGAATCTTAATTCAAATTTAATATAGCAATATAAAATGTTCGTTAAAATTATTACTACATACAAATTTAAGCTATGGCTTGAGCTACCCAATAATAAAAAAAAAAAAAAAAAATTGGAAAAAACGTTCACATGTACTTAAGTATAAAATTCAAACCAAAAAAGTTTGACTTAGGTATGATGGAACAAAAAATTCAGAAAAATGGGACATGAAGAAAAATAATCAAACGGTAACACGGGTATTATAACAATAACATGTTAACATCAGGTTGATACAGTTCCCGTATTCTTTTTCACAATAAAATTTGTGTAAATAGGAACTGTTATCACATTCAACTAAGCCACCTAATAAGTGGTGACAAACACAATACACATGAGCACTGATGATGAAAGGGTTGCGTCTTTCGAAAACAGCTGTTCTGCTCTGCTGTGTAAGTTGAATAAAACTGATGTTGACTTGCCTGTGTGCCTTGGAATATTTATCATGTCTTTCTCAGATTTAAATTAAAATTTCGAACAATTAGCCTATAGAATCTTAATTCAAATTTAATATAGCAATATAAAATGTTCGTTAAAATTATTACTACATACAAATTTAAGCTATGGCTTGAGCTACCCAATAATAAAAAAAAAAAAAAAAAAATTGGAAAAAACGTTCACATGTACTTAAGTATAAAATTCAAACCAAAAAAGTTTGACTTAGGTATGATGGAACAAAAAATTCAGAAAAATGGGACATGAAGAAAAATAATCAAACGGTAACACGGGTATTATAACAATAACATGTTAACATCAGGTTGATACAGTTCCCGTATTCTTTTTCACAATAAAATTTGTGTAAATAGGAACTGTTATCACATTCAACTAAGCCACCTAATAAGTGGTGACAAACACAATACACATGAGCACTGATGATGAAAGGGTTGCGTCTTTCGAAAACAGCTGTTCTGCTCTGCTGTGTAAGTTGAATAAAACTGATGTTGACTTGTCTTTGTGCCTTGGAATATTTATCATGTCTTTCTGAGATTTGAATTAAAATTTCGAACAATTAGCCTATAGAATCTTAATTCAAATTTAATATAGCAATATAAAATTTTCGTTAAAATTATTACTTTATGCATTTTAGTTTTTCTTTTAATATTGCCCTTGTCTTAACAATATCTTTTAATAAATAGTTCTTAGTCATATTGATCTGATTGATATCTGCTATCTTTATGCTTTTGATCAGCTTTATATCATATTCTTATTACGCTTTAATTTGTTATAAACTACTTCACAGCTGCTTTTTATTGGGTATTATCTGGGTATGAACTGTTCTGTATCTTCTTTTTTAGCAGGTTAGATCTACTTTTTTCTGAACATTGATCAGCTTTATATCAAGCTTTGAACTATTCATACTTCCAGTTGTATGAATTTATCAAAACCTTTTCTTATCGTCCTTTATTCATACAGTCATCTTTACTTATTACAAGAAATTCATATTTACCCATCCAACACTGACTACATACATATATCCACAAATGTTTTAAATGACATATCTCTAAGAACATGATCGTTATATATGTGTCGCAAGTTAATTTCGTCTTGTTTGAAAATTATAATCATATTAGCATTATCTTGTATTAGATGCTTTGGAGTTTTTGTGTACGTTTGCCATAGATAAAAACAGTCAATATTCTTATGCCTACCCACACAAAAGTAATCTCTTATATTATCTTGTTTACTACAAATTATATCATCAAATATTATAGTGGAATTTGGTTTAGCTTGTGCTGGGCTTAAGACTTTATCATTTTCTGAATATGTAAACAGATTTAGTCCTTGTATTGTATCGATAAGTTTTTTCAGATAACAATATTTGGGTTGATATAAAGATTTGCGGTATATATACAAGTTCCTAAATCCGAGACCATTCGGGCTTTCTATTAGACCAATCATGACGTTAGTTTTACCGTAGTTATAAGGTCCTACAATTAGTGCTCGTATTGAGTTCGGCAATAGTATACTATGTATAATTTTAGCTTTCTTCTTCTCTTGAGCGTCGTCTGCATTTCTTATTACAATTTGTTTAGCCTGCTTTACTAGTCGCATATTGATAACTAATTTAAATATATATATATATATATATATATATATATATATATATATATATATATATATATATATATATATATATATATATATATATATATATACAGCCTTATATAAAGAAATCTCATCATTACTATATTTAGCATTGAACAAGCTACTCTCACATAGCAACAAAAAATTAAATAACAAGAAATATGCTTATTAACTATAGCAAAAGCAATCAGTATAAAACTGGAGACGACTTACCTGGTTATCAGTTTTGCGGACCTGGAACGAAACTTAATAAACGATTAGCGAGAGGGGATAAAGGAATAAATTTATTGGATGAGGCTTGCAAAGAGCATGATATTGCATATTCCCAAACAAACGAAATCTATAAAAGACATCAGGCGGATCAAATATTAGCTGCAAAAGCTTGGAATCTTTAAAAATCTGAAGATAGCAATATAAAAGAGCGTACTAACGCTTGGTTTGTAACAAGCGGGATGAAAACAAAAGTTAAATTAGGATTAGGTAGGAAGAATACAAGTTAAAGAAAAATAAAAAGAGATCAAAGAAGAATAAAACTGCAGATAGTAAGTAATTTTCTAATGCTGTTTGAACAACTTTAAAAGATTTAATAAATATTGTGGGTGCTGTTGGCTGAAGTAGTAGAACACGAGACTATGAAGCGGAGGGTCATGAGTTCGAGAACGCGCTGAGTCATGAAATGTTGTGTTGAATTCTTCTGATCAGCATTAGTTCGTGGTTGTGTTAGTTGTTGCCAGCCTGTTTCAGTGATGAAGGCATAGTCACTGGTCACTGAACATAATTGGCAACGACTGACACTATCATGTACTAAAAGCAGAGTAACAGCACACACCTTCGTCGGCCCTGTAGCAAAAATTAGCCGGCGAAGTAAAAAAAAAAGGTTGAAACAGCTACAAAAACCAAAAAAAAACTATCTTCTCATCTTTCCTAATCTGTCCCCTCAATACTATCCCCTCGTTTTCAGTTCCTGCCCAATGCATTGTATATACAGGGGTAAAAAAAGAAAGGAAAATCCAGAGAACTCAAATACTGCTATTGAAATTGCAAAAAAAGTTGTTCACTCAAACTTCGGCATCGGTATTACAAGAGTAATACCGATGCCAAAAGTAGGCGGATTTCTACCATTAGTTCCAATTTTAACAGCTTTGTCAGCATTTGGAGGTTTGGCTACTTGAGGATCGGCAATTGTGAAAGCTGTGAATGATATAAAAAGTGGAAAAGAGCAGCTAGTGGAGGCTACCCGATATAATAAAAATATGGAATCAATTGCTATGGGGAAAGGTTTATATCTTAAACCATATAGATCTGGATATGGATTATACTACAAGCCCCTCCCAAAAAACTTTTAGAGAAACTACCCAACCGAGCACTAACTAATTTAGATTTGATGAAATATGGAAAACATCTAAGTAAATTTAGAGAAGTTTTTATGCGTGACCGTTTGCCTAAAAAACCATTACTACAAGAATGTGGTATTGTTAATTTAAATGTTTTTTGTGGTCGGGGAACTCATTGGGTAGCTTATTTTAAAAATCGCAACTACAAAGAATATTATGATTGTTTTGGAAACTGGCAACCTCCAATTGAAATAGTTAATTATTTAAAGAGACGTATTGAATATAACTATGAGCGCAAACAAAATTTCAATACTTTTAATTGTGGTCACTTATGTCTAAAATTTTTATTCAATAAATATAATGAGCAATAAATTAGACAATTATATATACATATGTTAATATTTATTTATTAATTAGCCTTTATTAATATAGTCGATTAAATTTATCATATATTTGTGTAATTGTAAAAAATATATAAAGCTTATTAAATTATTATATTATTTATAAATTTTTTTCAAAAAAATAAAACAAATTAAAAATCCAATTGCATTAAAATATCATCGTCATCTCTATCATTCATAAATTGTTCTTTATAATGCCCCCTAGGGTATCGAGCAAACATATATTTTCTCATCTACATAATTTAACGATATTTTATTTATTAAAGAAGTATATATATTATGTAGCTTTGACTTAAATATATACATATTTCCATAGTAAATTTGCTAATTATACAAACAATTTTTATAATCGCTTAAACTTAGCTTAACACATATAAAGGGTGTTTATATAAGAGCTTGCTGATTTGATATATATACTTTCATTACTTTTTACACCTTCCGCCTTTTTTATTTCTTTTCCGTCCTCAGTACTAAAAGAATACATTTTAGATCTCAAACCAATAAATTCTCTCATGATGACACCACTATTTTCATCCTTCATCATTCCTAAGATTTTTATTTCTTTGTGGAATATTAAATTTGTTATTTATGTCATAATCATATGTATCAAATCTATCTTCAATGTCATTGTGAATACATCTATGAAAATCATCAGTACAGATTGTATAAATAAAGGAGTCTGTATCCATATTGTTAACACGGCAGCCCGTGTAAAACACGGCAAACGAAAAGTGGCCCATCTGGCATCCCAAGTTGCAGCACCACGAAATTCGCCGGAAGCCGTCGTGACAACGATCGGCGGCAAGATGTTAGGTGGCGGTGTGTTTTTACTTTTTCTTTACTTGCTAACGTTGGGACTTGACGGTGTATGGTTTTGATTTGAAAAGGCTTCTCAATTAAAGGAAAGCTCCAGAGCATCAATTTGGAAGAGCCACCCAGCAGAAAGGGTTTGTGATCGCAAGAACATCCTTCTACCGTAAAAAGCTGAACAGGTACGTGGATTTAATTTATTGTGGCAATTATTATATTTGGTGGTACACTGTGTCTTATTATTTGTGGCTCAGTGGAAGTGAGGTTAGAAAACCCGGTGCATGACATCAAGTATAAATAATTTTTCAACAATTTACGTCCCGTTACGATACGAGTTGTTATTGTTGCTCACGCCATACAAAGTTTCGACAACCATCCTTATTTAATTTTTGCGGAAAATTTTTACATCACCTGATTCTGGTGTCGAGAAGTTTTTTTATTATTGTGCTGACTAAAGATTTTTTAATTGGCGGTTTTGCTTGCGTGCCAATGTTTTTTCGCCCGCCATCTTTAAAAGTCTTTCTAATTGATTCTTTTTGTCAACAAATTTTTTGATTGATTGGGATTTGTTTGCATAAAATTGTGAAGAAAAATTTTGCAAAAAATGACTAATGTTGAAAAATATCTACGAGCAGCAGAAGAATTATTTGCTCTAGAGGCAGCTCTTAATGATGAGGAATTATGCGGATATTCTGATGAGGCATTTGAGTTAAAAAAAAACGAGTTGGGTAACCTGTGGTCCAAATGCAAGAAACTTTATGAAGAATGTAGAGCGGACACAGTGGAAAAGAAAAAAGAACTCGTTGCAGTCCAGGCAAAGCAAATGCAGGTAAAACAAGTAAAAACGTTATATTCGACCGGGTCGAATCTTAAATACCCTCCAAATATTTAGTAAATAAGAACTGTATTTTATTGTTATTTGAATTTTTTAATAATTTCTCATTGTCGTGTATCTATGAAGTTCAATAATAATGTAATAGTAAAATCCATGACAATATCAAAAATGTTACCAGCTAGAAAAAATATGAGGATGTTTGGTGGTTTTGACTTGTGAAAACGTTCATAAGCTTCCATTGGATAATTCAGTACAAAAGTACATGAAAATTATATACATTAAACCATAATTTTGTATTATTAATAGTGTTTTGTTTTAGATATTCAAAGTTAAGAAGTGTGTATATACAAAATACATATACATACAAATATATTTTACCTCAAATTTTTCATAAAATTTATTTTAACTGAGATACTAATTTTTTAGAACACGATCGAAAAAGTTTCAATTGATTTGATTATATCTATACATACATATGTATATAGCAAATACAAACTACTTGATTTAGAGATATTTTTGCAAAATTTTTACTTTTCATTTCTATTTGTTTAAATACAATTTTAACTCGATATATTACACATACATACATATATGGGAAATACAAACTACTTATTTAAAAAAACGTTTCAAAATATATCATTTAGTTTTTTATAGCCACCACAATTCCGTCATGGTGGCTATGAATTGTTGCATAAACCTTAGCGAATATGATTTCATTCGAAATGTTTGAAAATGCCCAATCAATGTGAGTTCCATGATTTGTTGTTGACGAAGTTTTATCCAAAAGTGAAGAAAATCCGTTTTGGTTCAATATAATTTCCGTATGTTGATCCACAGTTTTGCGACATAAATTAAAATCACCTATTACAATTATTTTAGCATTGTTGCTGCGAGAACGAGTCTTTATTTCATTTATTGCCCTGATCAGCAATGTTTGGAAAATAGTTACTGGAAAATCTATGTTTTTGTACAAAATCAAGTAAAAATGTTCTATGCAGCGCATAACAATGTACTGAAAATTATGGTTTCCATGCCTGTGGTCTTGCTTGAATAGGAATTCTGTTTGCGAGAGTATGCCGTTGTTTACATAAATAACCATGCCTTTTCTACTTCTGGATGTATCTGCGCTTGTTTGAGTCTCCATTGAATCAAGTCTACTAAGAGTTGAAAAGTTTGGGATGACATATTCCTCAGTTGGGCGAGTCCAAGTTTCCACAAAGCATACTATATCCACATTTGAAATTAATGGATCAGATGTAATGTCTTCGTAATGCGCACGCAAGCTTTGAATATTTTGATAAAAAAGTTTTGAATTATATTCTGGACTATTGATTAAATGGTGTTGTATAGGAATACTTTTCTGTGAACGCAAGCGGTCAAGCTCTAACTTAACTGGATCTAGTTCTTCAAATGGGTTAGGTGGGTTAAAGTTACCAATAATATATAGTCCGGAAGCACTGGTCGCTCTACTACATGCAACATATAGAGATGACCTTTGGATTCTTCCTCGTGCATGAACTGCTACTTTGGAATAAGTAGCTCCTTGGCTTTTATGGATAGTAATCCCTTCAGCAATTATCAATGGAAATTGTTTTCTTTCAATTGTTATTTGCATGTTCTTTTTAAATTGAAATGATCGAGTACATTTCTCTATTGGTGTCCAAAGAGATTCCGTTGGATGTGGCTTTTTACGTCGAGTCTCTACACCAACATTTTCATCTCCGAATAGAACCCAAAGCGTTTTCGGGCATCTTGAATTCCGTTGCAATTCAATTCCCATCAAAACCCCAGAAGCTCCATTGACTAGACCATCACTGGTGTTAATATTAACAGTCATCATATACTTTGCAGACATTTTTAATATCAGCGAACTGCAGAGACCCTGGGTTTCAGAAGTTTTCAAATTTCGGAAACCTGCAGAAGCTAGTATTTGTCTTCTTTGCTCAACGGATGATGAATCCGATTTAATCACGTCAGAAGAATTTGAAGTAAATTCTTCTGTTGAAATTTGTCTCAATCTTGATTTATTATAGTCCTCAGCTTCAGCATTAGATACAAATAGATGAATAGCATCTGCCGGCACATCACTATTTGAGTTAACTACTCTGGACTCAATAATTCGAATGTTTTCTTCTGTCATTTGTCCAACAGCCATATTATTAAGAGCGTGAGCAAAACTAAGATCCTCTCTTTGTCTCATAATGTCTGTTAGTTCATAAAAATTAAACAAATCCCACAGTCCTTCACCCGCTATAACTCCATAGGGATTTGCCGAATTTGGCTTAAAAATCCATTTATCACCAACTGGAGGAAGTTGTTTTAAGTCTCCAAATACCAAGACAGATATCCGTCCGAAAGGTTCTGTACTCTTAAATATTTGCTTAAGTCTAGAGTCTAAATATCCTAACATTCTTGATCCAACCATTGATATTTCGTCTATTATAATCAGCTTTAACTCAATAAAATTTGCAACTAAGGAGTTAATAACATCATTGCTCAGGGGACGAATCTCTCCAGAATATTGGTTAATTGGTAAAGAGAATAACGCATGCAAAGTTGATCCTCCTATACTGAATGCAGCTTTCCCTGTTGGTGCACTAAGTAAAACTTTTTGAAGTTCATGATAGGAGCCCGGAACAGAATTAAATCTTTGCGTAATTGAGTGGTAAGCAGTTTTTATTAACCTACTTTTTCCTACTCCAGCACCACCGCCAACAAATTCGTAGAACTTTTTATTTTCTACCACATTTTGCAACAGATGTTGCAGGTAAACACGCTGCTTAGCGTTCAAACCTCTTATTGAACTCAGCAAATCCCATTCAGTGATTAATACAGGAAGTCGTATTAATCGAATACCATCATTGGTTTCATCTGTTGTGCTATCATGAGCGGGAATATTTAAAACGTTGGTATTCGGATCAACATCTGGTATAGCCAAAGCTCTAAACTCATCATCAAGGACTTGGGTAGCAGCTATGTTATCTTCCTCATTATCATCAATTTCATTTTCTTCCCTAACTTGCTGCAGTATTTCCTCAAGTTCTCCTTCCTTGAACATTTCAAATTCCAGTCGGTTTGCTTCTATTATGTCTTTAAATCTGCTACATATCTGTTCATTGTCGTCTTCTAAAAGCTCCTCTTGTTCATCCCTCCATGGCAAGTAAAGCATAGCTATTGATCGAAAGTAATCTCCTCTTGAGACTTCTGCACCAAATGATGGAAAACGAATTATTGCCGGAGTTCTCCTTTCGTAAACAAATCCCACATTGTTTCTTAAAGAATAAGCAGTATCGTTATCACCAGTATCGAAGTCGATATCTTCCACGTAATCGTCTTCTTGTTCTTCATGTTGGTTTCTACGCTGGGACCTTTTCTTCTTCGAAAAACTGTAGTATGCAGCAAATTTGGCTAGACATACGTGGCTTAGAGTATCAGGACGATTCACGTAATGATCAAGTAAATTTGATCTAAAAACATCAGTTGAAGTTGAGGGCATATTTTCAAGTTCCTGTCTAGATTTCAACATTCTCACCCGTTTTTCTGGACGGAAAGTATTAATGAACACCTCAGCATTACTACACTGAGATAGATGCATGCCAAGTATATTGTAAGAAGCTTCTTGCGCCGAAACTTCTGATGCTGAAATAAATTTATTTCCAATATGCTTTAACCTTTCTTTAACATTAAAATTTCCTGTTCTTATTTCATCCATAGCTTCTTGAAGTAAGCGCGAAACACCCCGATTGGATTTATTAATATAGTTTATTATATATGAGACGCATGCGTAAGCATCCATTATAAACTGAATGTCCATATTTGATCGTTGCATGGCTAAAATATTTGGATTGAAAGCGTTTATCGATCTATTTTTAAAGCTTCTTTTCAAAAAAATTTGCGGTTTTTTTAGAGATGATCTCAATGCTAAAATATACTCCTCGTGTGACAGGTTTATTCTCTCGTTACTTAGAAACTGTTCAAAACTGCCAACTTGATCTACTTCCTCATTAGATAGTTTGGCATTTAAAAAAGTGTGAATATTTTCAAAATTTTCCTGGTACTTTTTTAAATCATCACCATTGGTATCTTCTGGGAGAGGTAAAAGAATCTCTGTACTTGGCATCGGAGGATATGGTATCCGGAATCTACAAAATTGTCTTCCACGAATTTCGCGCTGGCACGACCGACTGTGATTATGTTCCTGGTATGATATATAATTTTGAACCATTTCGATTTCAGAATCGGTAGATACAAATCTGTCGATAAATCTAATAACTTCCGGAAAGGAAGAGTGGTTATTTATATTAAATAAAGGTGCATTTTTCAACCAATATATTCCGTGAACATGTGGTGAGCCCCTTTGTTGAAATTCTATCCTCCAGTAGTGCTTTACAACATTGTGTTCGCCGAAAATACCAGCATTAGCCTTAAAATGTTTAAAAAGATGCCGAATCCGTTGGTCAAAATAACGGGAGCATGTAATAGGATCTTGCCTAATCAAGTTATATTTTTCCTGTGTGGTGTAGCTCCTTGCCTCATCTTCAGTTATATCTTTATTTTCCAACACTTTTGCCAAAATGATTAATAATTCTGGCCATTGAGATTCTGCTGCGGATAACGTTATAAAAAAGGTTGGTAATCCGAATTGTCTTATCATTGCCAAAACTTTTTTCTTTTCTCCCTCCCAATGAGCAGGTGAAGATCGTATGCCTTTTAATATATGGTATCCTTCATCATGTTGTATTAAATTCCGAACAAAGTTGTCATCTAATACCTGTCCCACTAAGTATGTATTTCCTCCAATCTTTTTTCGCAAGCACGTTTAGATACTGCTTTTTATTCGCGATAGCTCAAGTTTTCTGTATGAATAAAGAACTACATCCACACGGGCACATCTTCTATCAAATCGTCTAGCTTTTGATTTAATAGCTTTTCCTATTGTAGTTGATATTGTTTTTTTGACTCCGCAATATATTGATGGAAACGAAAGTTCTTCAGAGTCCTCATCAAAGAGTAAATCCAATGGCCTTTGTCCTTCACCTGGTGCTATTGAAATCTTTTCTAAAGGAAGATTTTCAACAGGATTATTTTCTACCAGTGTTTCTTGGGGATTAGTCTCATTAACTATGTCTTCTTCCGAGTTTTCACTTAGCATTCTACGAACCAATTCCTGATCGTTTTGATTGGAAACAAAAGGAACTTCCTCAGTTGATTCAACGCTATTTAACCAATCTTCCGATATAACAATATTATGCGATCTATATAAATCAGTATTTACTAAATATCGGGCAGCTTCATAAATTTTTCTCGGTCTTATAGTTTCTGTCATAAAACTATGGTTGTATTCCAATTTTCGTTTGAGATGAACCTGAATCACTTCAGTTTCGTCAAACCTTCTTGGGAGGACATCCACAGTTCTGCTTAGTGAGATTGGTACATTTACTACCGCTCCCCTTATTGCACATTGACGATTATATCCTAGTGAAACAATTCTCATGAAAGGAATTCTCGGAGCTACAAATCTTTCTTCCAAAGCTGTCAGGCCTTTTAATTCATCAGGAATTGTGGGAAAATGCAAACCTTTCGATAGGCAAATAGTTGGTACTCTACCTCCTTTAACTATTTTATGACATGTGTTACAAAATTTATAAATATTATTTTCCGATGTAAATATTTCGGAGAGAAAAAAGACTTCAGTCAAATGAGGGAATTGGTTTAAGATCGCGATCTTATTTAAATTTTTTATTTGATTGGGAAACCAAAGACCTCCACAGCATACACAAATCTCTGTAGGGCCATTTTTGACGCACTGATTAAATTCCGACAACATGTGGTCAGTATGTCTTTGGGAGTCTGTTAATAAAAACTGCTGACGGGAATCAGGAGAAAGATTTCGTCTATTTTGCCTGTTTCTCTCAGTTTGTCTTGAGTTTTCCCTCTCTCTATTATGAGGATTTAATCGATGAATTCGTATACGAATATCCATCATACGATTAACATCATGCACGCGATTTCTAGCTTGCTGCCGAGCTTCTCTTCGTTGACTTGTATTCCTTGTTTGTTCCAAATCACGATAAATTGGGTTTGATCTTCGCACAGAGTGCGATGCCGTATTTCTTTCCCTTTCAACTTGTTGATAATCAGGGTTCTGTCGATACATAGAATGGTCTCGAGTATTGCGTTCCTGTTCAATATTGCGTTGTGTTGGGTTTTGACGCCGCCGGGAATGTTCTTGCGTATTTCTAGATTGCTCGGTAGCACGTTCGATGGGATTCTCACGACGCTGAGAATGCTCCATAGTATTGCGTTCCTGCTCAATAGCGCGTTGAACTGGATTTTGACGTCGCTGAGAATGTTCTTGTGTATTTCTGGATTGCTCAATAGAACGTAAATTTGGATCCTGTCTACGTCGGGAATGTTGCTGTGTATTGCGTATTTGTTCCATACCACGTTCAATTAGATTTTCACGTCGCTGAGAATGTTCCAACGTATTTCGAATTTGTTCAACGGAACGTTGAATTGGGTCTGTCCTACGTCTAATATGTTGTTGGGTGTTCCGCATTTGCTCAATAGCACGTTCAATGGGATTTTCACGACGCTGAGAATGCTCCATAGTTTTGCGTTCCTGCTCAATAGCGCGTTGAACTGGATTTTGACGTCGCTGAGAATGTTCTTGTGTATTTCTGGATTGCTCAATAGAACGTAAATTTGGATCCTGTCTACGTCGGGAATGTTGCTGTGTATTGCGTATTTGTTCCATACCACGTTCAATTAGATTTTCACGTCGCTGAGAATGTTCCAACGTATTTCGAATTTGTTCAACAGAACGTTGAATTGGGTCCGTCCTACGTCTAACATGTTGTTGGCTATTACGCATTTGCTCACTTGTTGTTGCACTTGAATATAGTCTTCTTGTTGCATGAGACAAACGATCGCTTTCGCGTTCATTTTCTCGATACTCTTCATTTTGTCGTAACGTAGCTAAAGTCTGTGAATTTCTAGTTCTGTCCGATTGGCTGTTGCGTTCGCGATAATTTCTGAGAGTCTGTCTTTGAGTCTGACTACGTTGTTCAAGTGATTGCTTACGTAATCTAGGCATTTTAATTGATAATAAATGATAATAAATAAATGTAAGTGACTTACAGATATATATAAGGAAATTAAAGTTGGGTTGATGTGGTTTTAAATTTTTTCCAATGGGGATAGGTTGATAAGTATCCAAAAAAATTTGCCACAGATTCTTCTTTAAAGTTGAGACGATTTTAAATATGCCTTTGGAATTAAAAACAGCAAAGTTGATGCAACAGCTGAGTTGTGATGTTTTATTTATTAAGCTCAGCTATTTTTAACTTTTGTATATTTTTAACTTTTGTATATTTAAAATAACTTTAGTATATTTAAAATAAAACAACTTGATAAAAATTAAATATTTTAATGAAATATTAATTTATTTGACTGTATATTTTTAAAGTTTATTGATTTTCAAATATATATTTATAGATATATGTTTGAAAAGTATATATTTTTGATATTTTGTATTATTTTGTAGTACAATTTTTTTATTCGTGGTTGTATATTTTTTGCTGCGTGTTACTCAAATCAGTACAGATTTGTGAATAAACGTTTGAGATGAGTGTAAAAATGTAATAAGTAAAAAAGTTTCCGGTTATTTTCACAAAATTTTAATTTAGTTGTGTATGAGAAGGACATGAAACACCAGTTGCAAAGCGGTTTGTAATAAAATGTGCAAACAATTCATGGGTAATTTGATAAATTTTATACCTGCTCTAGTGGACTTTACGCAACAATCCAAAAATAACATTAAAGCCAGCCGTTTTGTTTACCAAGAGTTACGTGTGTGTGAGAGGGACAGCAAATCGATTTTAAAACTGGTTCGTAATAAAATGCGCAAAGGATACATACGTTGTAAAATCCCAGAGTTGAGAGATCTTCATTTATTTATTTCCGATTTATATTAGGTATGTATCTATTGAAACGATGGTCGTGTGTATGAGGAGGATAGCAAACACCACCTGCAAACCGGTTCGTAATAAACTGTGCAAAAAAAACCATACGTAATTTGATACACAATTTTAAGAAATTCTTATTCTTTGGAGTACGTTTTGGAAAACCACAATAAATTAATTGCAGGATCTTCATTTATTTATTTAGTAATTATATTATTTATGTATATATTGAAATGATTCAATAAATTATAGGGTCACTTAAACGGCAAAAGTGGGTGGAGGGCTAGGGAAGTGGGAAATCAGAGAACATCTCAGCTTCGTCATAAGGTTTAAAAATTCTATTTGTAAAGAATATACGTTTGAGGAAAACAATTTGTTAAATATTTACTCCATGTTTCCTTGTAATATGTTACTTCAATGATCATTAAAGAGGCGGGGTCCAAAAATAGACTATATCATGTTTTCCACAGACGAATGTATGGGAATTGAGACCGTCTTAGACTTTGTTACTAATCAAGAATATATATATTTTATAGGGTTCAGTTCTTTTTGAAGGGCTTTAAAGCTGCATTTCGACGTAGTCTTTCTGGCAAGGGCCGTTGCACCTTTGCCATAAAACTCTAAAAATAAATGCTTGGGATGATTATATACAAAATTAAAAAAAAAATTTTTTTGGTAGGGTCATTTAGGGGGCAAAGGAAGAGGGGGGGGAGGTAGGGCAGAAATCGGCAGTCATAAAACCCTAAAGATAAATGCTTGGGATGATTATATACAAAATTTAAAAAAAAAAATGTTTTTTGGTAGGGTCATTTAGGGGGCGAAGGGGAAGGAGGGGGTAGGGCAGAGTAGTTCCAGGTTTCGTCTCAGCTTCGTCATTAAAGCTTAAAAGTGTTATTTTTAAGGAATGTAGGCTTAAGTAAAACAATTTGTTAAATTTTTATGCTATTTTTGCCTATAATAACGCCCACTGAAGTGGGCGGGGTCAAAAAATATTTTTATTTTATTTAATGGCTCCAAGTTTAAGGCGTTGGACCGTATTTGACATAAAAATATATCATTTGCTTAACAAAATAACCAAAAAACTTTAAAAATTATGTTGTTTTTTCTGGGTTGGTTTAGTTCTTCTTAGGGGAACTTTTTTCCCTCTTGCCCGATTTAGCCCATCTTCGAACTTAACCTGCTCTAAGTTTTAAAATATATTTATGCCAAATTTCAAGAGTCTAGCTCTTTTCGTTTGGACTGAATCGTGATTTCCACAGACGGACGGACGGACGGACATGCTCAGTTCGTCTTAGATTTCATCACTGATCAAGAATATATATACTTTATGGGGTCTGAGATGGATATTTCGATGCGTTACAAACGGAATGACAAAGTGAATATACCCTCCAAATTTTTTTTTGGAGGGTATAAAAATCATACATTCGTTGTTTGAATAATATTTCGAAAGCCAGACAAGTGGCTTGTAAAAATGAAATCCAAACGAAGCAAGTAGATATTCCAAATCTTTGTAGTTCGATATCTGTACCTCCTTGTGATACTGGTGTCTTTCATGGGGACTACATATCGTGGCCTACATTTAGGGACATGTTTACGGCGATTTACATATATAATAGAAGACTTAGCCCGGTTGAAAAATTATTCTACCTATTTAGAAAAACAGATGGTGAAGCACGTGATATAAATAGAAACGTTGCTCTGACCAATGAAAATTTCGACTTGGAATGGAATAATTTGAAGAATCAATACGAAAATAAGCGCGTATTGATAAATACTCAACTGAAGCTATTATTTAATTTGGCCCCTTGTTTACATGACTCAGCACAAATAAAAAATAAAAAACCTACAACGAGAAGTCAATAATATTATGTCGATATTAGAGCTATATGCAGTAGATATCCAATCCTGGGATCCGATATTTGTGTTTCAATGCTCTTCACGTCTGTCAGAAAATACTTTGCATTTGTGGGAGCAATCAGTAAAAAATAAGACAGAGGTTCCCGGATGGGAACCGATAGATATCATGCATTGGAAAGTGTTTCAGACATAATAGCCACAAATAATATCACCAGTAGTTACCAAAATGTTTCTCACCAAAATAACAGTCAGTCATCTGCCAAGATAAAACAATTTAAGTCGCACCATACAAAAGTTTCACCTATGCAATGCAGCCTATGTAGCTCAAACCATAAAATTAGCTCATGCTATAAGTTTTTGAGTATGAACTATAAAACTCGTGTTTCGACTTTGAAAAAATTTCATTTTTGTTTCAATTGTCTAACAACGGGCCATTTATATAATGAATGTAAAAGTCCAAACTCATGTACCAAGTGCAAAAGGAAGCATCATACGCTAATACATAGAGATTTTGTGACAAATAATCAGAACCATTTTGAAAGCGCCAATCAAAATCAGGCAAATAAAATACAGTCCACTAATTTTGTCGCTCCAACAGCAGTTCAAACAGCTGAAGTGGTTCAATCGCATCATGCGTCAGTCGCAAGAAAAGTTATTTTAGCTACAGCCTGGGTAAATATTATGCATCTTGGTTCATCATATAATGTACGAGCTCTTATAGATCCATGTTCAGATGAAAGCTTTATATCTGAAAAGATTCAAAAATTGTTGAAGTTGCCCACTACTGCAATTTCAGCTGAGGTTAGAGGTTTAGGCGGTGATGTAATTAGCAAGTCAACCAAAATGGCAGCGATGGTTATAGAATCAAGATTCTGCCAAAGTATCTCCCTCAAGGTGCAGGCGTTAGTGGTTCCTCGCGTTACTGGTAAGGTGCCCACGTATTCATTTAAGCCCTTGAGTGATTTTGAGTTGCCGAAATTAAATTATGCAGATCCAAACATTTTTGAAAGTAGCGAAGTGGATCTTTTATTAGGAGGCGATATGTACCCCCTTATTCTTCGTGGAGGAGTTCAGCATGGCGTTTTTGAGTCTCTAGTGGCTCAAGAAACAATTTTTGGCTGGATAGTAACTGGACCAACCAGTAGTGCCTCCCCACGTAATGTGACAATGTCACACTTAACGAAAATTTCTATTGACGACCAGTTAGCAAAACTTTGGGAGTTAGAAGAAGTTTCTCGTAGGCAGATATTATCGGAAGACGATAAAGTTTGTGAGGAGATCTATCGTTCTACTACCACTAGAGATTCCAAAGGGAGATATACAGTAAATCTGCCCTTCAAGAGTAATGTGGCGTCGCTTGGTCCCAATAGGCACATTGCCGTAAGTCAGTTTTTGAGATCAGAGAAATCTTTAATGCGCAATGCTGAACATAAAGCACAATATGATGCGGTGTTACAAGAATATTTAACTCTAGGGCATATGGAAAAAACGGAGAATTCTAGTGGCCCAAGTTACTATCTGCCCCATCATGGTGTATTTAAGACAAAAAGTACAACAACAAAATTGAGAGTAGTTTTTAATGTCTCTAGTACGACTCCTAGTAGCAAGAGCCTAAACGATTTGTTGTTCACTGGCCCAATTCTGCAAGCTGAACTAGTCAATTTAATACTGAAATGGCGATTTTTTCAGTTTGTATTTAATGCCGACATTTCTAAAATGTACATGCAAATTTTGGTAGCACCTGGACATAGGCCGTTCCAGAAGATAGTTTTTCGTGGTTCGGGAAGCGGAGATATTGAAGACTACCAGCTCAACACTGTGACTTTTGGAGTAAATTGTGCCCCGTATTTGGCGCTCAGAACTATACATCAACTGGCAAATGATGAAGAGCACTGTTTCCCTCTAGGGTCAAAAATTTTACGAGAATGTATGTATGTCGATGATGCCCTACTGGGAGCGCATTCAATCACTGATGCTTTGGAGGCACGTGACTAATTAATTGGTATTTTAGAAATGGGTGGCTTTGAGTTAAGAAAATGGACCTCTAACTCAAAAGAAATTTTAAAAATTTGCCCCAAAAGCATTTGCTTAACGAATCCTTTCTGTGTCTCAAGGATAAAAGTACATCGAAAACGTTAGGCATACACTGGAAGGCGCTAGAAGACATATTTTTCTTTACGGCGGAGAAATTTGAAATAAAGCCGTCGTATACGAAAATAGAAGTGCTATCAATTATAGCTAGGTTGTTCGATCCTGCGGGGTGGCTGGCCCCAGTAGTAGTGACAGCAAAAATTTTAATTCAACAGATGTGGCTTGACAAAATAGAATGGGATGAACCTATAAAAGCTGTAGCCCTGCAGAAGTGGCAAAATTTCATTTCAAATTATGAAAAAATCGAAACAATAAGGATCCCACGATGGGTTCAATATTCACCTGGCTGTGATATTCAGTTCCACGGTTTCTGTGACTCATCAGAGTTAGCGTATGAAGCATAAATTCAGCATAGAAGATAGAGTGTCGACAAAATTACTTATATGCAAAACAAAAGTGGCTCCAGTTAAAAAGCCATCCTTGCCTCGTTTAGAGTTATGCGGAGCAGTTTTATTGGCAAACTTAGTCGACAGTGTAGTATCAGCCTTTGGACTTAATACTTATTCGCTATACTTGTGGTCCGACTCAACAATAGTGCTAGCATGGCTACGAAAACCTCCCTGCAGTTGGAAAACGTTCGTAGCAAATAGGGTAGCAACCATTCTAGAAAAAATTGGAAACAAAAATTGGTATCATGTCTCTTCGGGTGACAATCCTGCCGATGTAGCAACCCGGGGGCTGACTCCGGAGGAGTTACGTTCGAACGAGCTATAGTGGTATGGTCCGGAGTGGTTACGTTTAGAAAAAGCTCATTGGCCCGAAGTCCCTTCAGCACTGGAAACCACAGAAGAGATAAAAAATGTTAAGGTTTTTGTTGCTACTTCGGCTGAGAAAGAAGACATTCTCGATCGTTTTTCTAGTTTACCTCGAGCCCTTCACGTAATAGCCTATATGTTTCGTTTTGTCACTCTCTCCAGTAAAACAAGGCGTATGGCCCTAATTTATGATACATTGAGAATTCAGGTCACAGAATTAAAGTTCGTCAGAAATCGGCTATTTTCGTTAACGCATCAATTGTATTTTTCATGCGAATTCAACAATTTAAAATCAAGGAAACCAATCGATTCGAAGAGCCTTCTTTTAACTCTGACACCATATTTGGACAACCAGGAGGTTATAAGATCTAACAGTCGTCTCACTCAATCTGTGTGTTTGTCATACCACGAAAGTCACCCTATTATCTTGGCGTACAGTAGTAGACTGGCTCGTCTCTACGTAGAATTCATACACAAGTTCGTTCATCACGGAGGCCCTCGTCTCATGTTGTCCGTGATTCGACAGGAGTGCTGGATTCTCAAAGCAAAAAATCTGGTGAAAACAGTGGTCCATAATTGTAAAATCTGCGTTTTGCACCGAAAGAGACTTCAAGGTCAAATCATGGGGTCTCTACCTCCAGAAAGAACAACCTTAAGTCACCCTTTTGCTAATACGGGAGTTGATTTTGCCGGCCCTTTTGAAATAAAAAGTTTTACCGGTCGATATTGTCGTATGACCAAGGGCTATGTGTGTCTCTTTGTCTGTTTTGCTACCAAAGAGATTCACATCGAAGCTGTTAGTGACCTGTCCACACCTGGCTACCTGGCGGCTTTATCGCGTTTTGTTGCTCGCCGTGGCTGCCCCAGTTGTATTTGGTCTGACAACTGCCGAAACTTGGTTGGCGCTACACGGGACATAAAGTCAAACTTCGATAAACTCGTGAAAGAACTTCGCGACTCAGCTGTGGACAAGTATGGGCACCAACATTTAGAATGGCGATTCATTCCTGCTGCTGCACCTCACATGGGAGGACTACGGGAGGCAGGGGTTAAAAGTATAAAAACCTTGTTGAGAAAATCTGCGGGACAGCTGAAATTTACGTTTGAGGAGTTTGCCACACTTTTGTTACGCGTTGAAGCTTGCCTCAACTCGCACCCGCTTGGTCCCTTACCCGATAGTGCAGACGAATTGTCTGCCCTTACTCCAGGCCATTTTTTAATAGGCTCATCTTTGGTCTCTCCAGCTGAGCCTGAAGAGTTGTCTCCAGCGGTAACTATCACTAACCGTTGGCGCAAAGTAAGGCTCTACAACAAGAAATTTGTAGGCGCTGGAAAGAGGAGTTTTTGAAGGAGCTGCACAAGCGCAGCAAGTGGAAAACGCCACAGGTCGATCTTAAGGTAAATGATTTAGTGGCGCTAAAAAGTGAGCCAACTTGTTTCACAGAATGGCGTCTAGGGCGTATAACCAAAATTTATTATGACTCTGACAACAAAGTACGGATAGTTGACTTAAAAACTCAAAATTACGTCATCACTCGCCCTATCCATAAATTAGTATGTTTGCCACCTTGTCACAATTAAATCCACAATTGTTTTTATATATATCGTGTCTCTCATTTCTAAACCCCTCTGATCCCTCTAGAGAAATATGTCTACCAAACTCTTCAATACCAGCTTCCCGTGCCCGCTGTGTAACCGGCTCCACGCTATAAGGCTCTGTACGCGATTTATGCTAATGACCGTGGAGCAGAAACTCCGTGTCGTGCTGGACAAGGGGTTGTGCTACAATTGCTTAGCGCAGTCTCACGCAACCGCGGCGTGTCGTAGCCTAGATCGCTGCCGCCATTGTTTGCGCAACCACCATAGCTTGCTACATCCCATGCCAGCCACCAACATATGGGTGCCGATGACAGCAGTGCTGCGCGTGATCCTCCACGGAGAACGCCTAGGACGCCGATCGCGAGTCCTTATCGACCCGAATGCGGCTCGGTCGAGCATTATGGCCCAAGAAGCTCAACGACATGGATGAACGATCAAGGACGCGCTGACGAAATTGTACCTATGTCACAAGGTGCACCAGCAACATCGGGTGGAGATAGAATGCGCAGTGGAGGATCGAGTGTACGAACATAGCCCCACGGGCTGCGTCCTGGCAGGAAACCGTGGCTCGTTGAAAAGTGCCAACCGAAAATGGCACACAAGCCAACCCATTTATATTATCTTGGGAGCCAACGTGCAGCACAAAGTATTGGTAGGCCCAGCTAGAGGTCGTCCTGGGGAAATCTACAGCCAAGACACCCTGTTCATAGAGGTGTACTTCGGGGAAGGCACTCTTGTGTCCTCACCGCAGGTTTGAATCGTTCTTTTTCTTTCTTCGATATACGTAGCCCTACTCTGTTCAAAAAAGAAAATAAACAGACCAAAACAAAATGCAAGCGAAAACAAAATGTATTTTCAGTATGTTTTATTACCCCATCATATTCTAACTCGTAACGTACACCTCACATCAAGGATTCATGTTGCAAGGATGGCGGTATGTTAACACTGCAGCCCGTGTAAAACACGGCAAGGGAAAAGTGGCCCATCTGGCATCCCAAGTTGCAGCACCACGAAATTCGCCGGAAGCCGTCGTGACAACGATCGGCGGCAAGATGTTAGGTGGCGGTGTGTTTTTACGTTTTCTTTACTTGCTAACTTTGGGACTTGACGGTGTATGGTTTTGATTTGAAAAGGCTTCTCAATTAAAGGAAAGCTCCAGAGTATCAATTTGGACGAGTCACCCAGCAGAAAGGGTTTGTGATCGCAAGAACACATATAATTAAGTTCTACCCTAGAGTCATATGAATATCTTTTAGAACATTGAACGATTCCTCCTCTAATTCCCTTCTCGATGAATGTAATCATGTCAATATCCTTCAAAAGTTCTAATTTTATTTTTGTCATCTTCAGCATTGCATCCCATGAAAGACCAGGCGCTGTATAATAATGACAAGGATCTAACTTGTAAATATTTTTGCATAGCAATCTGAAATTTACAAATACGTCTGTTAAAAGCAAAACATTGGTTTTGAGATAAAGCATTAGATAGTCTTCTAATGTTTCACAGTTAAAGATATTCCATACTTCTTTTGCATGATTATAATCATTTGGCGAACATTCTGTCTCAGTTAATATATTGAAAAACTTACCCCTGCTGGACAAATTGCATTCTTTAAGCTTATCAAAAGAATTTAAATAATTATATGGAAAAACTCATTAACAAAGAAAACTGTTTTTCATCTTCGAAAATTGATTTTAATATAGTAAAATCGCTTCTGAATAGATTATTTGCTAATGAATCTAAACTTGATTGCATAAATCTATATGAGTCTAAAAATCTTATTTCGATATTGACATTATCTATACTTATGGTTTTTGAAATGGATATGTACAACTCTTTATTTAGAGGGATGATGTTTATTGAACTATTATTAATATGATTAAATTCCTTTATAAACAAATGAGAATCATAAGAAGAAAGATTATGAAATATAACCGGGAAAATTGTGGTACAGCTTTGAAATTTAAACTACATGACCTATGCGCTGGTCCTCTATATTTCCCACTTAAATGCTTATGGTCTTTTACTTTAACTTCATCAACGATAGGATTTGAACAAATGTGACAAATATTTGAATTTATAAAACTTAATTCTTCGTCTTCAGTTAATGGATGCATTTCTTTGGTTTCTTTTAAAAATTTTGAATATTCTGTTACATCTTTAACTAATTCGGATATAAATTTCTTGGGGGAATCTAACCCCTTAAAGTACTTAAACTTGTCTAAATTTTTATCAAAACTACATTTTAAATAGTATGAGAAAGCATAAGGCAGATGTTTGTTTATCAACGTTGTTGATGATATATCTGGGTTCGGAATGCATGTTTCAATACTTTGAAATATACACTCAGAATCAGCATAGATAACAAAGGGCACACCCAACATATTCTTATGATTTCTAAATTCTAAAAATAATTTATCTTGGTTAGGGAGATACACAACCCGTTTTTCGTATTCTGGTGAGTGTTTCTTCAGTGTGTCTTCTTTTGTGAAATGTTGTAAGCAATAGTCACACAATAAATTCTTTCCTTTAAATTTGCTTGTTTGTCTTCTAATTAATCTATATAAAAACATTCAAAGATAGTAAGTTCCTGTGACGATATAAATTTAATTTTATACTACCTGGACATATTTCTTATGCAAACATAATGGGAGATAGTTTTAGAGTTTACTTCCTTGTGAATAAAAAGTAGATTTACATGAAGATCTTTAACTTCCTTTGTTTTCTGATAAGGTCCAATGATAATGTTTTTTTCCTCATCATATCCAAAAACATTTATGCTAATCCAATCATTTAGTTATTCAAAGACTTCAATATCGTTTATTTGCATCGGGAAGCACCGACCAGTAAAGTTTAACATTCCTGCTGAATTTATGTTGACCTGATACGATGACACGCGAGTTACATACCCATCCCTGACTGTCATATTAACGGCTGGTAAAGTGTAGAGAGCCTAATAGTTTAAATTACAACTTTGTTTTTCGTTCCCACACCTTGCCAGACAGCAACGTAAGCATTTTTATTTGCGTTGCTTAGATTAAATTATATTTTAAAATACTTTTAAAACTTAGTCTTAAGATTCAATTTAAATAAACTTGTAGGCTGCTCTCAAGAGCAACATAAAAATAAATAAAAACCGAAGTTTTATTTAATTGGCGCAGTCGGTAAACGGCCATATAAAAAAAACTATTAACAAAATAAAAAGAAATATAATTAAGAAAAGACATTTCTTGGCTTAAAGAACCGAGTGAAACATTTTTTAAAGAAAAGGCAAGAAATTTCTAAATTGTGGTGCCTTTTACCTACCATTAATTAAAAATAAAGAAACTTTGTGATTTTTTTTTTTAAATAAAGAAAAAATTTAAAACTTTGTTAAAATATATTTACAAATATTTTTAGTGAATAACTTTTTTTTAAGAACTAAAAGCATAAGTTAGAAAAGTGCAAATTTAAAGACAATAATGAGCAGATTCGACAAAAGTAGAGATCTGCAGCAAGCCGACGGAATGGAAGGAAAGATCGCTGAGTTAGAAGCGGTCCTACAGATGCAGGAACAGAAAATCCAACAACAGATGCAGGAACAACAGCTCCAATTACAACAACAACAGCTACAAAATGAACAACAAGTACAACAGCAGCAGTTGCAGCAACAACAACAATTACATCAGGAACGCCAAATACAACAGCAGCAGCATGTATACCCACAGCAACAACACAATTATCTCCTAATGGAACCTAAGGACATAATTCAACAGTTCCGTCAAATTAGGCCTCTAAATACCAATCACAACATCAATGGTTTCATAAAATCAATTGAGATGCTAATTGAGTTATGTGGAGATAACACCAATTTAAAAAGGTTTGGAATCCAGATAGTGATTAACGAAAAAATCACTGCAAACTTTGCAACTTACATAAGACAACTTGATGACATATCTTGGGACCAATTGAAGGCGAAGTTGAGGGCACAGGCCAGACCGAAGACGTCATATGCTGAGATTTTCAATAGATGCAGATACGTTAAAGTAAGTAACTTAAGGGAACTCTTGAACTATTTTGAAATAGCAAAAAATGAAATAAGTGAGATTTATGAATTAGACGATAGCAAACCTATGCTGTATAGGTCAGACAATGTAGACAGGGACCTAGTTAACATTTTGATTGATCAGAGTTCATCTAGATGAAAGCCTAACATTAAACGACATAGTAAATAAATATACTAAGCTTAGATTGTTAGACGATAGTAGGGCCATTGACAGTAGGCATAAAGCAAATAAAAATTTTAACAATAACGTAAAATGTAATGGCAATGGATCTAATAATAGAAACTTTAACGATAGAGGAAATTTTAACAATAACGTAAATTATAATGGCTATGGATCTAATAATAGAAACTTTAACGATAGAGGAAATTTTAACAATAACGTAAATTATAATGGCAACGGATCTAATAATAGAAATTTTAACGTTGGAAAAAATTACAATAATAGCTGTAGATATCTTAAGAATGAAAATTTTGATAATAATAGGCCTGCCAATGGAAGTATAAATAATAGTGGGAACTTTAGAAGTCACAATCTTAACAATAATGGAAATTTCAATTATAATAATAGTGGTAGACATATTAGTAATAGAAATTTAAATAGAAACCTGAGTGACAACAATAGTGGACAACAACGTCAATCAAACTTCTCAGGCCAAGAAACAGAACCGATGGAAATAGGCACAATTCATGAGAAACGGGACATAAATTTTCACATACCGCCTCAAGAACCACCTTGCCCATAATAGTAATCTCAATAGGGAAGCAAAAAATTAGGTGCCTCATAGATACAGGCTCAACGGCAAGTATCATCAAACAAAACAAATTAATTGATAACTACCCGGAACAGAAACTCGAAAAACCCGAAAATATCGAACTTTAAATGGACTTAATGAAATATATTCTTATTTGATTACACCTTTTCCCAAAGAATTCTGTTGTTTGGGAACACTTAGTTGGAAGGTTGTTAATTTTAAGAATGATAATTATGATGCCATAATGGGACAAAACTTTTTGAAACCACTCGGGGCAATAATAAATAGTAATCATGGTTATGTTGAAATTTTAAACAAAAATATATATTTTGAGGAAATGAGTTATCCTTTTTATATCGACAATATATGTTCCCTAGAACCAGTTTCTATAGAATCAGTTTTCGATAAGATTAATTTTGGGCATCTAAATAATCAAGAAACAAAGAAAATTACAAATCTTTTGAACGATTTCAAAGACTTATTTTATATTGAAGGTGATGAACTTTCGGCAACAACTGAAATAGAACATAAAATTATTACTGACACAGAAAGGCCTATTTATTCGAAGATTTATCGTTATCCTCAAATTCATGAGGACGAAATCAGGAAACAAATAGATAACATGTTAAAACATAATATTATTCGGGAGAGCAACTCGGCCTATAATAGTCCCCTATGGATTGTCCCAAAGAAAGCCGATAACTCAGGGACCAAAAATTGGCGTATAGTCATAGATTATAGGAAGTTAAATGAACATACAGTTGAAGAAAAATTCCCAATACCAAACCTAAACAGCATATTGGATGGATTAGGTAGAGCCCAATATTTCTCCACTATAGACCTGGCGATAGGGTTTCACCAAATACTTCTCGCAGAGGAGGATAGGAAGAAAACTGCGTTTTCTACTCCATTTGGGCACTTCGAATTCATCCGAATGCCTTTTGGATTGCGAAACGCACCTTCGACCTTTCAACGGTTGATGAACTCGGTGCTGATGAACCATATAAACAGGACCTGTGTCGTTTATATGGATGATATCTTAATATTTAGCACTTCGCTAACGGAACATATTAATAATATCAGGGAAATATTCAAGACTCTAAGAAAGGCCCAACTAAAGATACAGATAAACAAATGTGATTTCCTACAAAAGGAAACCCAGTTTTTAGGCCATATGTTAACAACTAATGGCATCAAACCTGACGTATACAATGACGAAGTTTTTAAGGAAAGACGAAAAAATAAACACAAATGATCCTAGCTATATTACATCTTTTGAGAAACTCAAACAGCTCATAACAAATTCGCCCATATTAAGATACCCAAATTTTAACAAACGTTTTAAAATTGTAACAGACGCAAGCAACAATACAATTGGCGCTGTCTTAGCACAAGACGGTCACCCAATAGCATATGCTTCGCGAACCTTAAATAAACACGAAACCAACTATGCAACAATTGAAAAAGAATTGTTGGCAATAGTTTGGGGTGTTAAATATTTTAGGCCATACATCTATGGGAAAGAATTCGACCTGGAAAGCGACCATCAACCACTGAAGTGGCTCATATGCAAATATTCAGGCAGAGATATAAGTCCTAGACTACAAAGATATCTCATTGATTTGGGCGAATACCAATTTAAAATAGAATACATAAAAGGAAAGTGTAATTACATTGCCGATTTTCTTAGTAGAATTAACGTTGAGACAAATGAAATAAATACAACAGAACCAATTAAAGAGGATTTTTTATATAATGGAGAAACAAACAGCGAGGCAGATTCTTTGGAGGTACAAACAATACACTCACAGGAGGAGGACCACGGCGATGGTGTTGGAATATTCGAAACAGTCGTTAATCGCTTCAGAATTCAGATCATCGTTGTGGAAGAAAAAGAAAGTAATGTCAAAACAATTTTCGGCAATAAAAGAATTTTTATAGATAGAAATGACATTGAGCAGGAAAATGTTTCTAATATCTTAAGAAGAGAAGTTACAAAAGGGAAAATTGGGGTATATTCGGAGTTAAATGATCATGATTATTACAAAGTGCAACAACAGTTGACTAAAGAGTTTCCTGATAGGGATAAATACAAAATAGTTAAATGTTCTTACTTTGCTAAGGACATGGAAAATGAGAATGAACTAAATAAATATATAGCACTCTTTCATAAATATGAAAGCGGTCATTCCGGAATATTAGCCACTTACGAGAATATCAAACATAAAGTATTTAATTGTATATATAATAATGTTATGAGCTAATGAGGCTACGTTCTTATATAAATAAAACAATTTATTTTATTTCATTTTCCCGACGTTTCGTCAATTATTTGTTAACTTTTTCTAGGGTTTTGGAAAATCTATTTAATAATTAAAAACATAAGATAATTATATTGCACACTTTCGCTTATTATAATGGTAACTTACAATAATTTGCTTATTATAATTTACATATTAATTTTTTAAATTTAATTAACAATGCTATGGTTTTCCATTTTATATAAACACAAATTACAGCTTAAAGCTTTTTCACAGCTTTACTCAATAGCTAACTTATAATTAGTGCTTATGTTGTCCGTATCTTCTTTTAAATTCATCGTCCTTTTCCTTTTTTGTTGAATTCTTAAACTTTCTATAGTGTATCTTTTCTTTTCAATGTTTTCTTTGTCTAGTATCTTTACATTTTTAAAATCAGCAGTGTGGTTGTTGTCCAGTATGTGTTGTGATAATGCTGTTGAGTGTTTCTTCTTTTCTATGTCTGTCCTATGCTCTCTTAGTCTCATTTCTAAGTTTCGTTTCGTCGTACCTATGTCTAACATATCACAGCTGTTATTGTTATTGCCATTGCATTTTATTTCGTAGACTACATTTTTTTGTTGTTCCTTATTTATTGGCGCTTTAATTTTTGTAAATATTGTGTTTATTGTTTTATTTGGTTTATATGCGAACTTTGTGTTTATTTGCTTTATTGTGTTTCTGATGTTTGTGTTATCAGTTAGGCCAGGTATGTAACTTACACTATAATACTTACATATTTTCTTCCTTGTTGTTAGTATTTTCAGGTGTTGTGTTGTTAAATAATTTTGTGTAAGTTTCATTAATTAATTGCGTTATTACTTTTTTAGGGAAACTATTTTCAGTTAGTGTTTGTGTTATGTGCTTGATATTCTTTTTGTGAAATTGGGTGTCGCTGAGGTGAAGGATTCTGTATATAATGTTCTTGGCAGTGTTGATTATTTGATTTCTTGGTTGTGTGGAATTGAAATTTATAATTTTTCCGGATGCTGTTTGTTTTTTGTGCCAATCTAGTATTAATTTATTGTTTTCTTTGTGTACTTTTGTGTCCAAATAAGTGATCTCTTTCTATTTCCATGGTAAATTTGATTCTGGGGTGATAATTGTTGAACATATTTAATATTTTATCTTTATCTTGAATTTTGATTATGGCAAAGAGATCGTCTACATACTTTACTATATATTTTAATTTTATGTTAACTAAGTTAAGCTTTTTTAAGGTTTCGTCTAATAAATCATCTAACACAATGTCCGCAATGGTTGGTGATAGCGGGTTTCCCATTGGCATACCAAAAGTCTGTTTAAATATATCTTTTCCGTATACAAAATAATTATTTGTCTCTGCGAGAAGCACAATAAAGCAAATAAACACAAAGTTCGCATATAAACCAAATAAAACAATAAACACAATATTTACAAAAATTAAAGCGCCAATAAATAAGGAACAACAAAATAATGTAGTCTACGAAATAAAATGCAATGGCAATAACAATAACAGCTGTGATATGTTAGACATAGGTACGACGAAACGAAACTTAGAAATGAGACTAAGAGAGCATAGGACAGACATAGAAAAGAAGAAACACTCAACAGCATTATCACAATACATACTGGACAACAATCACACTGCTGATTTTAAAAATGTAAAGATACTAGACAAAGAAAACATTGAACAGAAAAGATACACTATAGAAAGTTTAAGAATTCAACAAAAAAGGAAAAGGACGATGAATTTAAAGGAAGATACGGACAACATAAGCACTAATTATAAGTTAGCTATTGAGTAAAGCTGTGAAAAAGCTTTAAGCTGTAATTTGTGTTTATATAAAATGGAAAACCATAGCATTGTTAATTAAATTTAAAAAATTAATATGTAAATTATAATAAGCAAATTATTGTAAGTTACCATTATAATAAGCGAAAGTGTGCAATATAATTATCTTATGTTTTTAATTATTAAATAGATTTTCCAAAACCCTAGAAAAAGTCAACAAATAATTGACGAAACGTCGGGAAAATGAAATAAAATAAATTGTTTTATTTATATAAGAACGTAGCCTCACTAGCTCATAACATTACTATATACAAAAAAATTTGGAAGTGGCTATAACAAATCAATAAAGTATTTAATCCAAATTGAAAAATGGCCATACACAAGATAATAAACAATTGTCATATTTGCTCATCAGCAAAGTATGACAGAAACCCTGTAAAGAAAAAATTCCAAAGAACTGAAACACCAACAACCGTAAACGAAATAGTACATGTGGACACATATGTAAATAGTAAGCAGTCTTTTATGGTTTTCATAGACAAATTTTCAAAACATGCAGTCTGTTTCCACATGCCTGACAGAAATAGTACAACTATAGTACAAAAACTCAGAGAATTTTTAGCAATAAAATGTAAAACGAAAAAATTTGTGTTTGACAATGAATTCAATTTGAACAATGTCAGAAATTTCTTAAATGAAGAAGGAATTGACTTCCATATAACAAAACCAAATAGTCATACCGGGAATGCTGATGCAGAACGGTTAAACAATACCATAACAGAGAAAATAAGAGCACTTAACCTAGAAGAACAGTTACCAATAGAAACACAAATTTAAAATTAAAATTAAATGAACCTAAAAATATTACGGTTCTAAATACCGAAGATATTATAAAGAAATACCGTGTTGATAATGTATCAAAATCAGGAGTTAAAGAGCATACTGAGTTATAAATTAATTTGGTTTAAAAATTTTTGAACATATTTAATTTTAATATAAAAAAAATACTTTATAAAATAAACTGAAGTACTATAAAAGCAAAGTAAACACCAAAAAAAAAAAAAAAACAAGAAAAAATCAGTATGTAAATAGAACTTAAGCCTAAAACTGATAAATTTACAAAACATTCTTTTATAATATAGATTTTTTTATATAATTAAGATTTTTTTTTTTATATTTATAAAAAAACGGAATTAGTTAAAACAAAATTCGAATATACATACAAAAAACCTAATATTTTGCATCAATTTTATACTATTTTATATTTATAAATAAATAAATTAAAAGTCAAAATGTAAAATGATTTTGCTTGATAAAACTTAAACAAAACAAAAATATGTGCTTTTAAATAAATTATAGCTTAAATATAGCAAATAAACACAAAGTTCGCATATAAACCAAATAAAACAATAAACACAATATTTACAAAAATTAAAGCGCCAATAAATAAGGAACAACAAAATAATGTAGTCTACGAAATAAAATGCAATGGCAATAACAATAACAGCTGTGATATGTTAGACATAGGTACGACGAAACGAAACTTAGAAATGAGACTAAGAGAGCATAGGACAGACATAGAAAAGAAGAAACACTCAACAGCATTATCACAATACATACTGGACAACAATCACACTGCTGATTTTAAAAATGTAAAGATACTAGACAAAGAAAACATTGAACAGAAAAGATACACTATAGAAAGTTTAAGAATTCAACAAAAAAGGAAAAGGACGATGAATTTAAAGGAAGATACGGACAACATAAGCACTAATTATAAGTTAGCTATTGAGTAAAGCTGTGAAAAAGCTTTAAGCTGTAATTTGTGTTTATATAAAATGGAAAACCATAGCATTGTTAATTAAATTTAAAAAATTAATATGTAAATTATAATAAGCAAATTATTGTAAGTTACCATTATAATAAGCGAAAGTGTGCAATATAATTATCTTATGTTTTTAATTATTAAATAGATTTTCCAAAACCCTAGAAAAAGTCAACAAATAATTGACGAAACGTCGGGAAAATGAAATAAAATAAATTGTTTTATTTATATAAGAACGTAGCCTCACTAGCTCATAACATTACTATATACAAAAAAATTTGGAAGTGGCTATAACAAATCAATAAAGTATTTAATCCAAATTGAAAAATGGCCATACACAAGATAATAAACAATTGTCATATTTGCTCATCAGCAAAGTATGACAGAAACCCTGTAAAGAAAAAATTCCAAAGAACTGAAACACCAACAACCGTAAACGAAATAGTACATGTGGACACATATGTAAATAGTAAGCAGTCTTTTATGGTTTTCATAGACAAATTTTCAAAACATGCAGTCTGTTTCCACATGCCTGACAGAAATAGTACAACTATAGTACAAAAACTCAGAGAATTTTTAGCAATAAAATGTAAAACGAAAAAATTTGTGTTTGACAATGAATTCAATTTGAACAATGTCAGAAATTTCTTAAATGAAGAAGGAATTGACTTCCATATAACAAAACCAAATAGTCATACCGGGAATGCTGATGCAGAACGGTTAAACAATACCATAACAGAGAAAATAAGAGCACTTAACCTAGAAGAACAGTTACCAATAGAAACACAAATTTAAAATTAAAATTAAATGAACCTAAAAATATTACGGTTCTAAATACCGAAGATATTATAAAGAAATACCGTGTTGATAATGTATCAAAATCAGGAGTTAAAGAGCATACTGAGTTATATATTAATTTGGTTTAAAAATTTTTGAACATATTTAATTTTAATATAAAAAAAATACTTTATAAAATAAACTGAAGTACTATAAAAGCAAAGTAAACACCAAAAAAAAAAAAAACAAGAAAAAATCAGTATGTAAATAGAACTTAAGCCTAAAACTGATAAATTTACAAAACATTCTTTTATAATATAGATTTTTTTATATAATTAAGATTTTTTTTTTTATATTTATAAAAAAACGGAATTAGTTAAAACAAAATTCGAATATACATACAAAAAACCTAATATTTTGCATCAATTTTATACTATTTTATATTTATAAATAAATAAATTAAAAGTCAAAATGTAAAATGATTTTGCTTGATAAAACTTAAACAAAACAAAAATATGTGCTTTTAAATAAATTATAGCTTAAATAAATATTATTAAAAAGAAAAGTCTTAACAAGTCTTTTATAATTTAGAACATAAACTTTTAACATTTTTATATTTAAATACATTTTTATTATTTAAATTTTTTTTATAATAGAAAAAACGTCAAATTTTATAAATTTTAATTTTTTTTTTATATAAAACTCAGGAGAGTTTTTAGACAAGGGGTGGAGGAGTTATATAGCCATCCCTGACTGTCATATTAACGGCTGGTATAGTGTAGGGAGCCTAATAGTTTAAATTACAACTTTGTTTTTCGTTCCCACACCTTGCCAGACAGCAACGTAAGCATTTTTATTTGCGTTGCTTAGATTAAATTATACTTTAAAATACTTTTAAAATTTAGTCTTAAGATTCAATTTAAATAAACTTGTTGGCTGCTCTCAAGAGCAACAACTAAAAATAAATAAAAACCGAAGTTTTATTTAATTCGCGCTCGGTATGGTTATTTAAATTAAATATAGCAGAGACAACGGACCATTTTTTTTAATCGTTTACTTATTTACAATATTTATACTTATAGACTATTATAAACACTAGTTAACAGTAACAATTTCTATATACAATGTCCCATAATCGAGCACTCAAGTATTATTTATATAATAATAATTTGGTTTTTATAAATTTGTTATTTTATTTACAATAAATAAATATATATATCACCAGCTTTTTGCAATGAAAATTATTTTAAAAACATTGCTTATATATTAATGAGTGGGTAAAGAAAGGCTCGTGTCAAGGGTTAAAAAAAAGGGGAATTATGAGTTTATTCAGAAAACCACCAAAACTTTTTGGTATTAGATTTTTGTGTAAATCTTAAATCTCTGATTGATATGCTAGTGCTATACCTCATATATAAATTTTCTGAATTACAGTTTACTGCTTTTATATTTGCACGTCTGTAGTCATGGTAAAAGACCGGTATGCCATTTTCGTTTTGTATTATTTTTTTGTTATCAAGGTAAACAAAAGCCTCAGGTGGAACGAATCCTTTTTTCAAGGAATCCATTATATATTCATTATTTGTGTAATAAGGGGCCATTATAGCATTATTTTCTATACATTGGCTAGACCTTAGTATATTATTTCTGATGATTAGGTTTATTATAAAATTATCTATTCTAATTATATTAGCATTATTATACAATGTCTTATTAGATATGTATTTTAGATATACGCTTTGTGGATTTCTGTATAATGATGTACATGCTCTTAAACATTTTATTTCAAAGACTCTTATCTTTTCCATGTATGAAGGCGATATATTGAACCAAATTGGACAACCATATGTTATTATATGTAGGTCTAATAAAGGATTGACACATTATAATTTAAAAAAAAATTCATCACTGTTACGATCATTTCTACATGCTTTTCTTGAGCTTAGCTTCTGGAATAAATGAAGAACCCTTTAATGGTTGATATTTATTAATATTTGTTTCCAATTTTATGATTTGCACTAAAGTCCATCCACTGTCTCTTTCCTGGAATTCCTCCATTTTTTTCATTATTGTTTTTATTTTCAAAGGGAAAACTTCATTAAAATCTTGGTCATTAAAAATAGCTTGCATTTTTGTTTGGAAAGTCTTCACCTCAAATGGAGAGTCTTGTATGTCTTCTATTAGTTTTGCATATAGTCCATGTAGCTCAATATTAATTTTCATGACATTATATTGATGAAGCCAAAAATTAATTTCAGGTTTTAAGTCTTTCCATGATTTATTTAAAAATTCTTCAGGAAAGAGACATCCTTCATCTCTGTTTTCAATTACCAAAGTTTGAATCCTCGTCCTAAACGCACTTTGTATTCTATTTACATTATCTTGAGGTAAATCTTACAAATACCTTGAAGATCCCACATGAGTTTTTTCATGCTCAAATAAATGCTTCTTTTTGCTGAAACACTTTCCACATTTAACACACTTGTACAATTGGTTTTCCATTATTTAAAAAAAATTTTGTATTATAAAATAACGTATATATTTATATAACACACGATGTTTTAAATATTTTTTTAAGAAAAATATATAATGTATATATACTCGTATATATTTATAAATTTAATTTTTTTTTGTAATTTTGAAAACTCTTTTCTCTTGTGATACTTTTGCAGAACTAAAATTTTTAAACAAAAATTGCTGGTTTTATACTTTTTTTCTAGAGACATCACTACATACATATGTATGAAAACAGACATATGCATGTCTTTGGAAACAGAGATACGCATGTCGTTCGAAAATAGGCATACGCATGTCTTTCTTCCTTGATAGTTTGCACAAAAAAACACCCTCCTAGCAAACCCACAATTTAATATTTATGACCTCATAAACTATATTTAAACATTGAGAGTTAAAAAGATTTCAGTGTCCTTGGGATTTTCCATATCCCTTTTTTAATTATCCTTTTCCTTAAAAAATCATGTTTTTCTTTATTAAGAGTTTGTCTTAATATAGAAAATAATGCTGCATATTTAAAACAAATAAAATGCAAGCAAACTCGTCTTTAAAATAAATATAATTAAGGTAAATGTTACTTTACTACATTCATTTATTGCAAGATATACAATATATATTTAGCTATAGTTTAGATCGAAAATTGCCAAACCATTTGGTGATTGTCGTCCTTTGTAAACAATTGACTACATTTTGTCATTAATTTTAGTTAAGTAAGGGTCCTCTCTGTTTAAGTACTTAACCATTCTTTGGGGTAAATAAAACCATTTATTGTTGTCTTAATACGCTATGACTTTTGATCCATATTGTGTAACCTTACACTCCAAATTTAAAATTTTGTGTGGTTCATTTAAAGGAATATCATCAATTTTGGTGTACTCGGATTTTAATCCTTGGGCGATGTTAACTAATTGTTGATAGATCTAAAACAAATAAAAAATTTTTAATTTAATTTAAAGAGTTTTTTATATATGCAACGTTCCTACCATTTTTCTTTGACGTAATTTCAAGTAACTTGGAAGAGTGATAACTAAAAATTTAGTTTTGCACCTTCTTTTATATCACTTTATTTTTTGTTGAATTCTCAAACTCTAAATTTATCTTACACTACTCAAATGAGAATTTGATTTGCACTCATATGTATAATTTTTTCCTATTGAAAACATTACCTTGGAGCACGGATGGAAAACGTGACACAATTGTACTTTTTTGTACCATTGCGCCTTTGGTGGTATCGTGGTACCACCTCGAGTAATTTGGTACAATTTAAATATCTGTACCAAAGACTATCCCCCTTATTCATAAAAATTATAAGAGTCTAATAACAGCGTAATAAGGAAAATTTTCATATGAAATTTGCTCTATTACACTCTTATAAGCCTCTCATAATTTTTATGAATAAGGGGGTATAGGTTTACGCCTAAGTAGTTCTTAAAAACGTTTTCTGCTTGAACAGTTGTCTAATATCTCAGATAATCAGTTAATAAACATAACATATTGACCTTAGAAAATTACCTTGGAGTAGTATCCCTACATTACTACTACTACAGTACATTGCAGTAGTATCCCTATAAAATTACCTTGGAGTAGTATCCCTATAAAATTACCTTGGAGTAGTATCCCTGCATTACTACTACTTGTATTTTACTATAAATTGTTAATGTTGAATAATTTTTTTTTTTTTACTATAAATTGTTAATGTTGAAAAGTTTTTTATATTTTTATATGTTATTGTATTGGGAAAAAAAAATATTTTGAATAATATTTCATGTCATGTTTCAAAATCCATTTTTCTATAAAATTTTGATAATTTTAATTTCCTGAAGATGTTAACAAGCTGTTAACGAAATATCGAATAAAAATTATAAGAAATAATATTTTATTAAAAACGACCCCAAGCTATGTAATCGATTATTTTATTTTATGTTTTAGATTTTAAACCCAATTTAATTCTTCCTGAACCATACAAAATTAAATTAGAAACTTATAGGTATGATGGAACAAAAAAATCAGAAAAATGGGACATGAAGAAAAATAATTAAACGGTAACAAGGGTGTTATAACAATAACATGTTAACATCAGATTGATACAGTTTTCGTATCGTTTTTCACAATAAAATTTGTGTAAATAGGAACTGTTATCAAATTCAACTACGCCACCTAATAAGTGGTGACAAACACAATACACATGAGCACTGATGATGAAAGGGTTGCGTCTTTCGAAAACAGCTGTTCTGCTCTGCTGTGTAAGTTGAATAACAAAAACTGATGTTGACTTGCCTTTGTGCCTTGGAATATTTATCATGTCTTTCTGAGATTTAAATTAAAATTTCGAACAATTACCCTATAGAATCTTAATTCAATTTAATATAGCAATATAAAATGTTCGTTAAAATTCTTACTACAGACTATATCATGTTTTCCACAGACGAATGTATGGGCATTGCTAGATCGTCTCAGACTTCATCACTGATCAAGAATATATAAATTTATGGGGTCCAATTCTCTTTGGAGGGTATTAAAACTGTATTTTGGCGGGGTCAATCTGGCAAGGGCTGTGGGGGAGACATTTCACCTTTGTCATAAAACTTTAAAAATAAATATTTGGGATAATTAATAAAAAATTAAAAAAAAAACAAAATTTTGATAGGGTCATTTAGGGGGCAAAGGGGGAGGAGGGGGTAGGTCAGAGTAGTACCAGATTACGTCTCATCTTCGTCATTAACGCTTAAAAATTTTATTTTTAAGGAATGTAGGCTTAAGAAAAAAAAATTTTTAAATTTTTACACTATTTTTGCATATAATAACGCTGACTAATGGGGTCGGGGTCCAAAAATTATTATGTTTTTATTTTATGGCTCCAATTTTAACGCGTTGGACCTTCTTTGACATAAAAATATATCATTTGCCTAACAAAATTACAAAAAAACTTTTAAAGTTATGTTGTTTTCCAGAGGATGATTTAGTTCTTCTTAGGGGAACTCTTTCCCGATTTAGCCCATTTACAAACTTAGCCTGTGCTATACTTCAAGATATATATATATATATATATATATATATATATATATATATATATATATATATATATATATATAAAATTTCAAGAGTCTGGCTTTTTCGTTTGGACTGAATCGTGATTTCCACAGACGGACGGACATGCTCAGATCGTCTTAGATTTCATCACTGATGAGGAATATGTATACTTTATGCGGTCTCAGATGGATAATTCGTTTCGTTACAAACGAAATGACAAAGTGAATATACCCTTCATATTATTTTTTGGAGGGTACAAAAACCAAGTCGTAAGTATGGACGACGACACAATCATCATAGCATCAACACTTTTAATATTGGAGGAAGAAGTAGCTGATACTAATCAGTTCGAGTACTTCAACCATTTCGGTGAACAGTCTCACTTCATCTCCTATCCAGTTTTTCTGTTGTTTGCGATTGTTGCGCAAGTTATCATATATGGTACCACTTTTAAAAATATTGATATATAATTCCACAAGTATATAGTTATTAAATATGTAATACTTACTAAATCATATTAATTTTAAGTTTATTCTTTTATATATTTATTTACATTGTCACTTGCCACAACAAACACATGTAATTAAAAGCAGGTGATATGTATTGAATCAAAAGATTAAACATGCTGTCAAATTATTTATTGTTATCAATATTGCCAGATTCGATTTTGATGCCTATTTACACGGCATCAATAAAATCTTCAAAAGTTTAGTTCAATAAATTTTGCAGCCTACACGAATTTAAAACTTTTTGAAGAGCAATTTTGAAGAAAATTTCAATCGTGTAGATCTAACTTAACAGTTTTATTTTTTATTTTTTACAATATTTTAATCTAGCTTTGCACAAACATTTTTTATACCCTCCAAAAAAGAATTGGAGTGTATATTCACTTTGTCATTCCGTTTTTAACTCAGCGAAATATCCATCTGAGACTCCGTAAAGTATATGAATTCTTGATCTGTATGTCCGTCTGTGGAAATTATGATTCAGTGCAAAAAAAAGAGCCAGACTCTTGAAACTTGGTATAAATATATTTTTGGCACAGGCCACGTTCGGAAATGGGCTAAATCGAGCAAGAGGGAAAAAAGTTCCCCTAAGAAGAACTAAGCCAACCTCTAAAAAACAACCTAATTTTTAAATTGTTTTGTAGTTTTGTTAAGCAAATGATATATTTTTATGTCAAAGAAGGTCCAACGCGTTAAACATGAAATAAAATAAAAAAAATTAATTTTTGGACCATGCCCCTTTAGTGGGCGTTGTTATATGTCAAAATTGTGTAAAAGTTTAACAAACTGTTTTACTTAAGCCTACATTCCTTGAAAATAATATTTTTAAGCTTTAATGACGGAGCAGAGACGTAACCTGGTAAAAGAGTTGGACCCCATAGAGTATATATATTATTGATCAGTGATGAAGTTTGAGACGATCTCGCAAAGTCCATACGTTCATCCGTGGAAAACATAACCCCGCCCCCTTTAGTGGGAGTTGACGAACAATATTATATGCAAAATAGTGTAAATATTGAACAATTCTTATTCCTTAAGCCTATCAGAAACTGAGATGTTCTGTGATCTTGCAGAGGTGAAACGTCTCTCCACGGCCCTTCCCGGAATGATGGTACAGAAATGTGTTAAAGGAACTCCCATCAAGTTAAACATTTTAAACTTACTTACTAAATATTTGGAGGGTATTTGAGATTCAACCCGGTCGAATATAACGTTTTTACTTGTTTTATTATGAGACTTAATGAGAATCCTTTAGCTTTTGTAAGAGTTACAGGTTTTACGAAAAATGTTATGTGACAGGAGCTCGATTCCCTGCATCAATCACAATTAAAATTATTTCACACGAGTGAGATACAAATTATCAGCACGAGTTATGAAGGATCTACTAATTTTTACGTCTTTCTGTGCAGTTATGTAACCAATGTTATATATTTCGTCTTTACTTGTTCTCTTTAATATTTCTTAGTTTAAGTATTTTATACTAGTGTACCAAATTTCAAAACTATGATGCCACTACTTCTATATGGAATCAAAGCACTCTGCGTTGTTCGTTTGTAATTTGATTCATGGTTAAATTATAGACCAAAATGAACGTGTTAAACGAATACAGCTGAGCTACCAAGAACAGTGTTACTAAAAATCACCCCTTCAGCTTAAGTTCTATAACCATTTCGCCAATATTACATATTCAAGTACAGCTATAAAGGATGCATCATACTTACGCTTGAGCATAATACAATTTTATTTTGTTCTTTGCTTAATGTTCTGAATATATGTACATAAATTCAAATTACCATTCGTCCTGCTTCACCAAAGTAAGGTAGAATTTAGAAAATCATGTATTTAAAAAATACACCGTCTTCAAATGGTCGCCCCCTTTTTGCCAACTCTAGCGCCTATATATGTATGTATCCTTTAAGTTGGTGCTCCTGTTGCAATTGTTCAGAACCCTATTATTTTTAAATTCCAAATCTTTTTTTGAATATTGTTATAAGCTTATCTCTGTCCTCCCCAGATAAGCTACACAGGTCATTTAGACCTGACGTTTAAAACTATATGTGCTTATTCTTTTTAATTTCTGATGACAAACAAGGCACTCAGTTTCATTAAATATAAAAGTAAAAGTGCTATATTTGGCTGTGCCGAATCTTAAATACACTTCACAGATGTTTAAGCTTTTCGGCTAGGAAGCTAAACGTTTGGCTTTTCTTATTTCCAATACCTCTGAACGTCATCCAAAAATATTAAATATGTTTAATATAAAAACAAAAGGTAAAACTCCGTTTCATGTACCCCAAAAACTTCTAATTGTCCAACCGTATAATATTATTTTAATTTTTTTTTTGGTTTTTAATACCAATTTAGCTCTTCCCGAAGTATAAAAAAGATTTCATTCACAAAAAAACCAAAATTAGGAACTTATATGGTTAATTTTATGTACTAAAATATTTCGATTTTCTAACTCTGGAAGAGAATTTTTATTTTTTAGTTTTACTAAACATCTCCGTGTGGAGATGTTTGCTTGGATTTGCTCCCATCGGACGCGTCCCCAGGTGGCGGATAGGGGGGGGGGGGGGGTTTGGAGTAGGGTGGGCGATTAGCACCTCAGGACGGGCTGAGGAACTGGACACATCAGTGAACAGGATTTCAGCACACCCGGGATGTTGATCGTCCGCACTACCCCGGACCTAAGGGATTCACGTAATCCCTCGCGGACCAACCAAAAGCAGGCTAGGGTGGTGCCCGAAGAATAACTAATCATGGAAGAAGACTTAAAAAATGTGAAAGTTACGGTGCAGAGCTTAAATAACTCAGCGGTATTGGTGGTGAGCAAACAGGCCCGAGTCGTCGTCAGCAAGTGACTGTAAGAAAACAACTTCGGGGGTGGGCAACTTGGCCTCCGCTGTTGCTAAAGCTACAAGAAGCCTAGGAGAGGTAGAATCGGTGCCAAGGGTGATGACAAACCATCCCCAGCCACAAAAGACAGGCGTGGTCTTCGATTCTTCCCATCCAAGAGATAAAGTGTTCTCCGAAGTAGATAAGATGGTCGAGGAAGTAAGTGCTAGCATAGCCAAACTCACCACGAAAAGGAGGAATCTTTCAGGCGCACAACGGCGGATAGCAACAAAATTGAAACGGAGGAATCAGCAGGATGCTTCAAAGGAAGGTGAAGCCTCTACACCCATCTCCACGGAAGTTGTTTTCTTACAGCAAGTGACTGTAAGAAAACAACTTCGGGGGTGGACAACTTGGCCTCCGCTGTTGCTAAAGCTACAAGAAGGCTAGGAGAGGTAGAATCGGTGCCAAGGGTGATGACAAACCATCCCCAGCCACAAAAGACGGGCGGGGTCTCCGATTCTGCCCATCCAAAAGATAAAGAGTTCTCCGAAGTAGATAAGATGGCCGAGGAAGTAAGTGCTAACATAGCCAAACTCACCACGAAAAGGAGGAATCTTTCAGGCGCACAACGGCGGAAAGCAGCAAAATTAAAACGGAGGAATCAGCAGGATGCTTCAAAGGAAGGTGAAGCCTCTACACCCATCTCCACGGAGAAGGGCAAGAGAATTCGCTCGTCGGAGGAGCAGAACACTGCTGGCCACCGTAAGAAATTTAAATTAAAACGCTCCCCGCAGGGAGGGGGTGTAGCGGGCGATGGGTCCAAACTTCCTAAAAAAAACTCTTCGGAGGGCTCAAAGGAAGTAGGGGTCACACCGGGCGCTAGTACCTCCAAACAGGCGATGGCGTCAGTGAAATCTTCAGTGGTTGGAGGAGCTCCGAAAGCTTCTAAATCACTGAAGAGAAAACCGGACGAAAGAAGGGCTAAGGAGCTGCCCACGTATGCCAAAGTGGCACGCAGGAAACTGGCAGGAGAGCTGAGCTATGCTGCCATAGATTCCAGCAGCCCATCCGGCAAAATCCCAGTGCACTACCACAAGGAGGTGGAAAGTGCTATAAACGAATGTATTGTGGAGTACATATTGTCAGCTGACGAGGATGCTCCACAAATTCATAATGAAAGCAGCAAGTTTGTTCGGGACGTAATGTTTCTACAACTGGAGTCTGACTCCTGTGTGGAGATACTACGAAACCGAATAAATAACATTAAGGCACCATCGGAAGGTGGAAGACTCTCGCTTGTGAAGAAGACGGAAATCCCAGCCCTTACAAAGGCATCCTTTTATATAAAAGGATGGGGTGGAAGTCTGAAAACCGAGGCCATAACAAATATAATTACCAAACAGAACAAAGGCCTCGATGCGAGCAAGTGGGAAATCTTCCACCGTGAGGAGGCAGAGGAGGGCACCTTGATCGTGGTGGGTCTGGACAAAGCGTCCATGGCTTACCTGGGGGAACGAAAATGGAAGGCCTTCTTTGCCCCCTCAGCCATATATTTCAAAGTCGGGAAGACTCCCATTGGCTGGTCAGTAGGCCCGACTGAGAAAACCAAAAAGGATAAGGCGGAGCCTTAAGAAAAAGGGGAATCGGAGATTAGTGTATCTCAAGAGGCCCCAACACAAGCCGTCTCATAAAGATGCTGCTCCTGCTGCAGATAAACCTCCACCGGAGTAAGACGGCGACCCAAGCCCTGATGGAGCAAATAGCTAAAGGTAAGATACACGTAGTGTTCATACAGGAACCATGGACAATTAAGAACAAGGTTTCTGGCTTGAACGACTGTAATTATCAACTTTTTTATGCAAAGACCGGGGCTAGACCCAGGGCGTGCATACTATGCCATAAGGGGCTAAACTTTCTTTTTTTCCCCCAGAATTATCATCATCAGACGCCACAACTTTAGTATATGGCAGTCGAAACATGCTGATGGCTTCAGTGTATCTATCATCGGATACCCCTACACCTCCGCCAACGTCGGATTTGAGGCGCACTATATCTTCCGCCAGGAGTAAAGGTAGGAATATCTTAATAGGCTGTAATGCCAACTCGCATCATCACTCTTGGGGTAGTACTAATTGCAACAATAGAGGTGATGCGTTATTTGAATATTTAGTGGCAAATAACCTCTTCACAGTAAATACTGGGAATGAACCAACTTTCATTAACAGAATTAGGGAAGAGGTTATTGACATCACTATATGCTCAGAAAACTTAATTGATGAAATAAGCAATTGGAACGTGTCGGAAATACATTCCTTCTCTGATCATCGCTATATTTTCATGACTTTAGACCATCCTGATCCTAACCCCATAACATTTAGGAATAGGGCCAAGACGGACTGGTCAAGATTTAGGTCTAGTTTACAAAACAAACTCGAGAACTATCCACCACCAGTAGATACTGTAGGGCGCATAGATTCAGAGATAGATAGACTAAGTACTGATATTAGGGAATCCTTTGAGGACAGTTGTCCACTCAGAAATAGGCGAAACCCAAAAGAAAAACCCTGGATGACGGGTCAACTTATGAATCTCAGGAGAGAAACCAGAAGGCTTTTTAATAGTGCCCGTAGGAATGGACTCGATTAAAGATAAACTTAACGTTTACAATAAAAAAATAATATAGTGAGGCTTCCAAAATAAAGAAACTTCTGTCGAAAACCCACACTCAACCTGAGACACTTGTTGACTCGGAGGGCAGGAGGGCAGAGACGATGGAAGAGTTATTAGGATTTCTTATGGAGGCACACTTCCGTACGGTGCAGGAGAACCGTCCGGAAGCGGTACACCCCCCGAGGAATATGGACAATCCAAGGATAACAATAGATACTCGAATGGTATGTAGAGCGGTGAAGAGCTTTTCGCCCTATAAAGCAGCAGGGCCTGATGGCATTTTCCCGGCTCTTCTTCAGAGAAGTATGGACCTGATAGAGGACAGGTTGGCTAATATCTTCACAATCTGTCTTACAAATGCATATACCCCCCTGGCATGGAGGGAGGCCAGATATTGTCTTCATTCCAAAACCGGGTAGGGCAAGCTATGCGGATCCGAGGGCTTACAGACCGATAAGCCTAACTTCATTCTTACTGAAGACATTGGAACGAATTGTGGAAACAATGTTGAAGGAAAGGATACCGCACGATATACTGAAATTTAAACAACAAGCTTATATTAAGGGCAGGTCTGTTGAGACGGCCCTACAAGAGGTTGTATATCATATAGAGAGAACCTTCGATTTGGGTATGTACACCATGGCTGTATTTATCGATATAGAGGGGGCTTTCAATAATGTATGGACCTCGAGCATTATTGATTCGCTAGGTAACTTTGACTTGGACCAGAGATTGACTGGATGGATCAGTCATATGCTAAGGAACAGGAAGATAAGTTGCAAGGTTAACGACACAAGGGTAGGGGGAATGTGTGTTGCGGAACGCCACAGGGGGGAATACTTTCTCCCTTGCTGCAGGTGGTGACGATAAATACCCTACTGAAGACATTATCCCAAGAAGGATTTGCTCCCGTCTGCTATGCAGATGATGTAGCGATACTGATAAGGGGAAACAATCCTAGGGTTCTTTGCGAAAGGGCAATAGAGGCCCTGAATTTAGCTTATAACTTTGCTAAACAAAGGGGTCTCAATGTCAACCCAGAGAAGACAGAAATTTGTATATTTACAAGGAAACGGAAGATTGCACATGTGGAATCACCGGTTTTTCGAGATAGGACGATACAGATTAATAAAAAGGTCAAATATCTAGGAGTGATACTCGACTGGAGGTTATCCTGGAAGGACCATATAGAAAGTAGGGTGATCAAGACCCAAAGAGTCTGGACGTATTGCAGAAGGGCAATTGGGTCCAAATGGGGAATGAGCCCAAAGATGGCACACTGGCTCTATACGAGTGTGGTAAGACCAATTGTGACGTACGCCTCGTTAGTATGGTGGACGTCCTTGGAGAGGAAGGTGAATATCAAACATCTTCAAAGGATACAAAGACAGTGCTGTATCAGCATCTGTGGCGCGATGAGAACCACATCAACTAAGGCGATGGAAAATATTCCATCAATACTGCCTATTGATATACAGGTTAAATACGAAGCAGCTCTGGCTGCTACGAGATTGATGGTAATGGGTGAGTGGCTGACTAGGGAACACACAACCAAACACCAGAGTATAGTACACGTCTTACCCGGGAACAACGCTCGCACGGTCACGTGCGATAGAATCCCTATTAGATATGTACAATCACACTGCACCACCATAATATCGGAAGGTATGGAGTGGGAGGATGCAGATACAATGAACCCCATAACTAACCTATACACGGACGGGTCGAGGATTGGTGACCGATCGGATGGAGGTTTCTGTGACATGGGTCGTAACTTTAGCAAATACTTCCGCCTGCCGGATCATAGCACGGTATTTCAGAGTGAGATCGTGGCTATTACGGAAGGGATAAAATGGTTGAAGGAAATCGATAACAGACTACCGGTTCGTATTTTCACGGATAGTAGGAAGGCCATCGAGGCCCTAAGGAATCATGTGGTTCAATCTCGGTGTGTACTACAGTGCAAGGATGAGATTAACTCATACACGCAATGTGGGGGCATAGAGATAATATGGATTCCAGGACATCAGGGGATACCTGGAAATGTTGAGGCAGATCGGCTTGCAAAGGTGGGAGCATTAATGGCGAACATCACACTAGATAGTCCGAAGCCATTTCATTTAAAAGCCATTTCGAACTAAAGCGATGGGCTATAGAATTGTATACAAGAGATTGGCAGCACTCTACCATAGGTAGGGTGACTAGAATTTTATGGGGGGACCCAGATGGTAGTAGGACAAAGGAGGTCCTAACATTCAGTAGGCCAACAGTACGGAGGTTGGTTTATTTAATAACAGGACATACAGAGTTAAGGACTCACCTGGCACGAATGGGTATCATTGGCGATATAACATGCAGGGCCTGCCAGGAAGAGGACGAGACACTGGAGCACTACTTGTGCAACTGTCCAGCTTTTAGTCAAATTAGAAGACAAACATTTAATCAGGAGATTATACAGGGGATGGAATTCCTTAGGGGCTCTAATTGGAAAGTCTTAAGGAAGTACATTGAAGAAACTAGGTTCTTCACGTAATCAAACTCAGAGGTTTCCATGGTATCGGTGGAGGCTCCCTACAGTGGAATGGGAACTCCTTATTATAGAGCGCACAACAGGCCTATGAGGCCTGTTGTGCGCTTGCGTTGGATTAGGATGCTTATGCCCCTCTTTTTCAACCTAACTTAACCTAACCTACTTGATAAAAAAATTAAAATTTTTAAGCTTTTTGGTCACTTTCATGTACCATAAAATATTTAATTTGTCCAACCCTGGAGTCGAAATTTTGATTTTTTATGATTTTAATACCAATTTTGTTCCTCCTGTATTATAAAACAGTTTTAATTAGCAAAAACAACAACGTCAATTTTGGTTACTTTTATGCAGAAAAAATATTTCAAACTTCCAACCCTGGACACGAAATTCAATTTTTTTTATCAATGCAACTCTTTATGAGGCATGAAATAGTTTTATTTAAGAAAAACTTTGGTCAGTTTTATGTACCACAAAATATTGCAGTTGTCTAACTCTGGAATCTAAATTTAGATTTCTTATAATTTTTGATACCAATTTTGTTTTTCCTGAACTAAAAAATAGTTTTAATTAGTAAAAAACCGACATTAGTTGCCTTTTTGGTTGCTTTTATGTATAAAAAAAAATAATTCAATTTCCCAATCCTGGAAGTGAAATTTTAATTTTTTTAAATTTGTTTTATCAATGCAAATGTTCATGATGTATAAATTGGTTTTATTTAAGAAAAATTTAAAATTTTTAACAATGTTATTACATGTAAATAACAAAAATAATGAATGTGCCAAAAAAAACCTTTACATTCCCATCCCTGAAACATTTTTTTTATTTTTTTAATTTTTAATAATTTTCGATCAAGGTGGACTTTTTTCTGGAAATGCCCATATGTGGGATGTTGTATATGAACTCATTATTGGTAATGGTAACTGCTGAAATATGTGGTGTCTTCCTTTTCTCGACGTTTTAAGCCAACTTTAAGGCTTAAAAATGGGGATGACCACATTTCTTCTCATCCGTGCAGGAAAAGTGGTCCATATAACCATAAGTTGCATTCAGAAAGTTTGTACGCTGGTAGACCTCTGGATAAGATGTCGGCTGGATTATCTTTCGATCGGATGTGGCGCCACTGCTTGGGCAACGTTAATGATTGAATTTTGGAGACTCGATCAGTCACAAAAGTATGATACAAGGAGGATTGAGAGTTTATCCAAGAGAGTACTATTTCGGAGTCAGTCCAGAGGCATACATGTAGATTTTTGATTTGAAGATCCATTTTATTTCTGTGCATGAGCTAAACAGCCGTAACAGCAGCACATAACTCTAGACGCGGCACTGTTTGTTGTTTCAATGGATCGACCCGTGTCTTTGCACAAAGTAATTGTACAATAACTCTTCGATCCTTAAGTGTTGCTCGGATATAGGCGACAGCACCAAAAGCCTTTTCTGATGCGTCTGGGAAAATATGTAGTTCTGTTTTCTCTGCAAGTTCCCCTTTAAACATATGTCGGGGAATTTTAAAGTTGTCCAAGCTGTCTAAGTCTTTTCTGAATTTCGTCCAGCTAACGCGATGTTCTTCGGGCAATGGTTCATCCCAATCTAGCTTTAGTTGCCACAACTGCTGAATAAACATTTTTGCCTTAATGACTACAGGTGCTTGTAGTCCAAGAGGATCAAACAATTTTGCAAGATCTGATGTCGCTGTCCGTTTTGTGACATTTTGCAAATGATTCACTTTTACCTTGATGCAAAAGTGATCTGTCTTAGGCAGCCATAATAATCCCAACGTTTTTATAGCGCTAGCGTTGTTACTATTAAAATCTAAGTCCAGTTCCTGATCGCCGAGTGGAATATTTTTCAATAGTTGTGGGTGGTTTGCGCACCATTTTCTTAAATTGAAGCCATGACTTCGCAACACCGTAATAATTTCATTTTGCGTTTGAAGTGCGATGCTGAGACTATCGGAGCCTCCAAGACCATAGTTCACGTAGAAATTATTTTTGAGCATTTGTGACCCATATGGATATTCTATCGAGCCCTCTTCAGCAATTTTTTGTAGGCACTTCATAGTTAAATAAGGTGCTGCTCGAGTACCATATGTGACCGTATTGAGTTTGTAATAGTTAACAGGAAGTGATGGATTTTCTCTCCAGATTATTAACTGATACTGCTGATCGTCCTGATGAATCGCTATTTGTCTGTACATATTCTCGATGTCGGTGGTGAATGCAAATTTTGGAAGTCGAAAACGCAGCAATATTGACAACAGTTCACTGTGGACGGTTGGCCCGGTAAACATTAGGTCATTTAATGTGTAACCTGACGATGTTTTAGCTGAAGCGTCAAATACTACTCTGAGTTTTGTTGTGGTGCTTTCTGGTTTCAAGACTTAGTGATGAGGAATGATATATCTAGGCTCCAATACGGTGTCGATATATATCCTCTGCATGTGACCCAATTGTTCATACTCTCGCATAAACTGTATGTATAGTGATCGAATGTCTTCGTTTTTTTGGAGTCTACGCTCTAAGCCCATGAATCTATTGTATGCCATCGCATGGGATTCTCCTAAAGCGGTTGGGTTTTCACGAAAAGGAAGGCTAACTACGAAACGGCCATCTTTATTGGTGTATGTATGTTGGGTAAAATGTCCTTCACATTGTTTTTCTGACAGCGAAAGACCCCTTTCATTTCCTTCAATCTCATCCAATTTCCAAAGCTGCTCAATGGCTAATTCCAATGACGTGGAGTCTCCAAATACTGCACACGTAGTTGCACATGACGGGTTAGGAGGTAGATCTTTCCCGATTGTACCACCTACAATCCAACCAAGTACTGTATTCTGGAGTGTTGGAAGGTCGTCAGCAAGGTGTATAGTGCTATTTTGGGTTAATTTGAAGAAAAATTCTGCTCCAAGCAACAAATCTATCTTCTCCTGCTGATAGAAATGAGGATCTGCCAAATGGATGTTGTTGGGAATGTTCCAAGTAGAAATGTCCACATGCTTATTTGGTTGTGGGGGAATTATGCTTGGTAGAACATATGCCTCAACGTTTGCAGAGAAGTTGTGATTCTTCGGTTTCATCCCGATATTTTGACTTCTTTTGGGTTTCGCCAACGCCGTCAATACAGAGTGAAGTCTCAGATGGTGAAAGGGATAATTTTTGGCAAAGCCGTTTAGATGCAATGTTTACCTGTGATGCAGAGTCTAATATTGCTCTGAACTCATCTGATAGGCCATTTGAGGCTGTAATTATCACTTTTGCTGTTGCTAGCCGGCCCGCAGCGACGTTCGTTGTTGCTGACGTAACTGCTGTTACTTCTGACGCAGGCTTCGGTATTTTTGGGTTTGTACACAACTGATTTGATGAATCCTTTATTGCTTTGGTAGTGCCTCTTTTCTCTAAGTGAAGCAATGTATTGTGTTTTTTGTTACATTTTCTGCAGCTACCTAAATTGCAGGTGTTCGAAACGTGATCATTCCCGAAACAGTAGACGCATAATCTGTACTGTTGTACCCATCGTAATCGTTCTGCTGCTGATAGTTGCAAAAATTTACTGCAGTGATATACATAGTTTGTGGTCACTGTTATTGCACGCTTTACATGTGCTATTACCGGTTTTGCCGGATGTGACAATTGTTGATACCACTTTATGTGTAGATTTTTCCTTTGGACCGACTGCCTCCAAAGTTTGGAATTGAACTTCCAGGAATGATAAAAACTCAGTTAAGGTTGGCACATCCCTTGGGTTTGTCAGTGATTGCATGTATCTGATATGAGTACTTTTATCGAGTTTTTTAATCAATATCTGTACGAGAATAGCATTCCAAGAGGATGTTGTGACACCCAAATTGTTTAGAGCGAGCAAGCATTCCTTGGTGGTGTCATGCAGAGCTTTAACAGGTGATGCAGTTCATGTTCTAGACGGCTGGTTGAGTATTGTCCACCAAGTTAGCTACTAGAATTTTTTTGTTGTCGTAACGATCCTTTAAAGTTTTCCAGGCAGTACTATAATTTGTGTCGGATAAGGAGAATTGACTGATTAGATGTTCATCTTCTCCTGACAAATTACTTTTTAAGTACCACATTTTCTGAATGGCGCAAATCGATTGTTTATCCATCATTTAGGAAAATAGGTCATGGAACTGGCGCTATTTTAGGTAATCGCCATTAAATTGGGGTATTGCGACTTTTGGTAAATGTACTGAGCTAGTATTGTCTCTTGCAGGTAGCGTCTCTCTATTCTGCGTGTGAGCACCATTTTGTTTTATTTTGTCAGCTTTAACAGAAAGATTGACCAAACTTATCTGCATTGTCATTTGCATTGTCATATTGTTCCTGATTTAGGCCGCAAGCAGCTGGGTTGTTTAATTGATCATAAGCTTCATCATGCAGCATCTCGATTTGATCCCATAGTCTTTTGATTGTACTGATGTTTATTTCGAAATATTGTAGAGGATGGTCATCTGTATATGTTAGCCCCATTAATAACCGCCCGAGCGCACACAGGCGGGAGTGTAACTTTCGCAGTGTACTGCTTGACGTTTCAATGTCAGGAGCTGCTTCAGTCAGTGTGCTGGATTTTCCGGATGCGAGGGGCTTAGCTACTGATTTAGGATGCTTCTCAGTTTGTGCTTTGACACGGTTAACTTCATTAGTAAACAACTTGATGTATTCGTCAACTATAGAGCGTTTTTTGTCATAATAACTACCAGAAAAATAATCTAATTTCATTGGCTCATCATCACAAGCGTCTCGTATGTCTGTGTCTGTTGCTTGAAATTCGTCCCAAGTCTCTTGCAGCTGTCGCAATCGTTCCTCAAAATAACCAACTGTTGATTTTCTGTCGGATGAATCCTTCTTGAAGTTTCTTATGATCCTCTGGATTTCTTTACCCGTCTCTCTTTGGCCATCAAAAAGCTGTTCCATATTGGGCATGCTGAAAGTGAAGCAGGATTTTAATTTGAATTGATGTGTTGAGAATTGTTGTTTTTGGCTTGGTTAATACCGGTTGCCTTGCTCAACGTATTACGATCCTGTGACAAGGCACGAAATTCGGGTCAATGTTTTGACCGCTAATGTTATACCCTTGTGAGCGGGATTGAACTGTTGCGATCCTGTGCCAGGATCACGTTGATCGTAATAATTTTTTGCTGTGGTTGCGTGTTGATTTCTTTAAAGTCCCTTACCACTGGTGGTGGGAAACTTTTTAAAAGGAAATCTAAAAGCCGGGGTCACCAAAAATGTTAATGCGGGATATTAGTATAATTCAGTTCAAACACTTTAATTTGAAATGTACTAATTTTTTATTTAGGCCTTTAAGCACTTGTAACTTAAAGGTTAATGGGTGCAGTAATTTAAACAGAGTTTTTATTACTGATCCATAGTGTAAACTTTTATTGTGATATTTATACTAAAATTATTAAACAAAATGCTGACAAAGTAAAAGTACAGAAATAAATTTGTGTGAAAGTAACAATGTTTTAACGTTGCTAAAGACAAAATTGCAATTAATGCAATTTTGTAATATGATATCCCTATGTTGATATTTTGGACTTGTTGGCCAATCATATAAAAGAAACGTAACATTAAAAGTATTAACCACGACAAATGTAATAAAAGGTGTATTCATGTTGTTTTTATTATTAGTTTCTAACATATATATTTGGAAGGTATTTAAGATTCGACCCGGTCGAATATAACGTTTTTACTTATTTTATATCTTCTTGATATTAACCAAAGGGTTTTGTTTTTGTAAAATAATTTCGTATTTGTAAATTTGACCACAGATTCAAATTTAATGCATTTTTTTTTTGTAATTGTAGTATCTTTTGCTATTAATTTGTAAAATAATTTCTTATTTGTCCCTTTTTCCATGTTTTTAAATCTTATTGTTTTCTATTTTATATATTATTGATCTCCTTCACTAAAATAATAAAAAGTTTACTATAATTGAGATTTGTTAACTTTAACTTAAGCTTAAATTCAATATGCGTATCGTCAAAAATGCGTATCATTATATCCCTATTGTTGATCACTTTAAACAACTTGCTTGGCTTAGTTAGTACTACCCTTTATAAATTATTTGTAACTGTATCATTGACATATAAACTTGAATAACAACAGCTTTATCAACAAATTACTTTTGGCTTGTATTTGAAACTTTTCTTTAAGATGATGTAACCAAACTTATTAATAACACCCAACTGAATAAGTAGAGGTTCAAATACATAACATAATAAAACATATATCAAAAATTTATGTCTAATAACTAGAATTATGTACTGATTACATTGAACATATTTTGTTAATTAATAATAAAAAATTAAAAGTTCAAGTTCTCGAATTTACTGATTCCTTGTAGTAAGTATTTTAACGAATATTCATATTGCTATATTAAATTGAATTAAGATTTATAGGCTAATTGTTTTAAATTCAGAAAGACATGATAAATATTCGAAGGCACAAAGGAAAGTCAACACCAGTTTTTAGTTATTCAATTTACACAGCAGAGCAGAACAGCTGTTTTCGAAATCCACAACTTTTTCATCATCAGTGCTCATATGTATTGTGTTTATCACCACTTATTAGGTGGCTTAGTTGAATATAATAACAGTTGTTATTTAAAAAAATTTTATTAGGAAATTGAATACGAGAACTGTTTCAACCTGATGTTAACACATTATTGCTTTTTTAATACCCGTGTTACCGTTTGATTATTTTCTTCATGACCCATTTCCTTATTGGAATCAAAAGCGATCAAAATGAGAGCAAACGAGTTGCTTATTTGTTCATTGGTAAGAGTCCAGTCTATGTTAGAGCTTTGAGTGCGGGAAGGTACATAAATATACAGTACATTTTTTCTTGATATGTAAAGTAACAAAGTACCCTGCTACTAACGCTGCCCCCAACGCTCTCATTTAGGTTTGTGTGTAAAATAAAAATTCAGTTGCACGGACATAAAGAACAAAAAACCTTTAGATCTCAGCTGCATATGCCTTTGGAATAGAGAAAGTGGAATACATATTTGGAATAATAGTGATCAGGTTTGGGGAGTTTCCTATTCAACAAAGGTGATTTAATTTAAAAAATTAATACGTAGTGTAATAATTGATACTCATATTCAATTTGGTTAAAAACCATTGTTAAAAAAAATACCTAGTTAAGCATTGGTAAAAAAAATAGTACTGATAATCTGGCTTCACGATTATATATATACTGGCTTCACGATCTAATTGTGAATATCTTTTTTCTGTATCAGACAAAGTCCTAGACGCAAACTCGATTGGTCTCTCTTCACCATTATAGTCAATCTGCGACAGTACCGCACCTACCCCTACCGGACTTGCATCTACAGTCAGTTTAGTTTTAAAATTAGCATTAAAATGTGCCGAGCAATTCGAAGCCATTAAACTATCTTTTAGCTTCTTTACTGCCACTGAACAATCCTGAGTCCATTTAAATTCAGCATCGGCTCTAAGCAACTGATGCAATGGATATAACAACGTAGATACATCCTGTGAAAATCTTCTATAAAAATTTAGTACCCCTAAGAACGCCTGCAGTCCTTTTACGTTTTTTGGATTTGGAATTTTCGAAATGGCGATAACTTTATCTGGATTCATGTGCAACCCATTTTTATTAATAACCTGTCCCAAATATTTAATTTCTTTACAGAAAACTTCACATTTTTCTGGAGACAATTTGAAACTTGCATCATTTAAAATGTTTAAAACCTGTTCAAGACGCTCGTTATGCAATTCACGATCCCGCGCGCTTGTTAAGATAGCATCTAAAAATACTACCACACCGTCTAATGCAGCCAACAACGAATCCATTATTCTTTGGAAAATTGCAGGAGCTGAGGCTAATCCATATATGAGCCTGTTGTACTGAAAGAGACCCTTGAATGTAGATATAGTAGTAAATTTTCGAGATGCTTCATCTAACTCTATTTTTTGATACGCCATACTCAAGTCAAGTTTAGTAAATTCCTCCCCCCATGCAATTTCGAAAGTAGAAGTGACTTTTACAAGTCGATGCAAAACTACCAGAAGCTGTAATACATAAGGTCTTAGTTGTTTAACTGATTACATATGTACTACATGTACTTGTTCTTAAATAAGTAAATGAACTTTAAGAACTGGTATTATTAACATATAAATACCTTACAGAAATGTTTCAATTATTGCTGCAAAATAACGGGTTGTTAAAACTAACAATATATAAGTGATCAGGTATTTCATAAGAATACAGCTTGTTGATGTTACGTTTCTTCTTTTAAAACTTTCGGGGCATGATTGATTATAGCTGATGTAGCAGCTCTGTTCCGTTACAACTGGTTGAGGATCCATTATAATGAACCAATCCTTGCGGGGCAATGTTATAAACACGTAAATATGTTTTCGTTAGTTTTGCTAAAAACGCCAGTGTATATTAATTCATCTACTAAGAACCGGCATTTAAGCATTTAATTCTTCTTAACATATAAACCAAAATATTTTACTGGAAATTACGAAATTGTAACGTTTCTTTAAGTTTTTCACCATTTAAACTATTTTTCATTCTTTACAGAATTCATTGATAGCGTCACTTAAAAAACTTGCAGCCAGCGCAGTCCACATCTTTTAAAGGCACGTGATTCATTTGAACCGACTATTTGAAAGATTTGATATCTAAAATTGCATTAATAGTATGAAACAACTATTGTGGTAGTGTGCTCCTTTATTTATATGATATTTTATCTTTAGTAAAATTAAATTCATTTTATTTGTACTTGCTTAGAGAAGCTCTTTTTATTTTGTCTGATGTTCTCTTTCTATGTTTTCTTAAAGTTTATTTTTCAAAAATGAAAAAACAGTCAAAGAAAACTAAAAAACGCATGCTTACTTATAAGAACTATGTACATAAGATGATGTTCATGAACAAATTCCATTAGACTAAATTAAATGGAAATATAATTTGTATTGTTCTTAAAACTTTTCCAACTTAGAAGGGTAAACACAATTCAATTCAATTTGTGTCTGTTGCGACAGCAACTTTACAACATAAATGTAGTGCACTTTGTTGTTTAAAAAGTACTTTAAACAGAAACAATAAAAAATATTACAAGCAACTACTACCAATGCTAGGAGTATTACTACAACAGCAACTACTAATAGGACTACTAAAACTATTATATCACAACAAAATAAAAACAACGAAAAAAAATTTATGTTTATATTCAGGCAACAGATCTTGAAATGCTCTTGAAAAAAAAAATATGTAAAGCGATTCATTCAAACAAACACCAACAGAAATTCTTTAACTCAATAAAATGTGTAAAACAAGAATGATTGTACTCGTAGTTATACTTGCAACTTCTACTTCTACCATAGAAGGAAGTACTGCGATACGATACAAATAAGCAACATGAAAGTACTTCAAAAAACACTGCAGCTTCGAACTAAGAATGTGGGCAGGGTGTAGTGCAGCAACATGTCTAAAACATGTGCGCATAAAAGTAACTATTCAGTTTTTAAATCTTCTACTCTAAGTCTTGGCAAACTATTACAACAAAATAAAACTCACTAATTCTGTATCACCGCTCATAGGACTTCTTTTGAGCACGCACAATCCCATACATACAACAATAATATATAAATCAGTGTTGTCAGCGGGGCTACACGAAATATATGTACATATACATATAAGGAATTTTTGTTTACCCAGGTTAACAGATACCTTAGAACTTAAACGTCTTTCATCCATGGCATCTCTGCTAAATTATCCAGCAGCACATGTTTACAAAACGTTTGTGTCTCGCAAAATTCATTGCATAGTACATATTTTTTTAATCTTAGACCAGCACTCAGGTGATGACCCCAATATTTGCAATGCATTTCGCCGGAACTGAAAACGAGGGGGCAGATTAGGAAAGATGAGAGGATATAAATTTTTTATGTAACTATTTCAACCTTTTACTTCGCCGGCTAATTTTTGCTACAGGGCCGACGAAGGTGGGTGCCACAGAATATACACAGAATACCCAAAAGTGACAGTTCAATTTGGCCCGTATCAGATTTTTTTACTGGGAAGTGAAGACGAGTACGAGATATAACATTATGATGTTTTATGTATGTTTGAAGAAATGGCTATTCATATCCATCTTTGAACACACGTTTTACAATTTTAAGCAAATAATGGTGGTTGAAAATAAAACAAAAATTTTCTTTTAGGGAAAAGATGTGCAATAATTCATACAAATAAGTGTTAAGCGTTTTTAAAAATATATTAAACTGTTTCTAAACAGTAAACAAACATTCTAAAAAATCTAAATAGTGGCTGCGGTTCAATGATGTTAAGAAATCAACATAAAAACGTGCCCAGATTTCCAATGAATTGGAATTCAAACATATGTAGGTATTACTTCTGTTTTCAATTGTTAATAATATTAGTGTTCGAAAAAGCAATTAATAAAGTTAAATGAAATACCTAAACCAAAGAAAATCGTTGTAATGACCACCACTTACTCAGGTTGGATATATGAAATGTGGCTAACATGTAGAAGTTGCAGGCACAACAAAGGATCTCAGTGGTGATTGGATATAAGACAATCATTATGTATAGGGCAACCAAAAAAAGCAGTAAAAAAGCTGTTTTAAGCTCTTAAAAAAAGCTTTTAAAAACAAGAAAATAAGCAGTTAAAATTAAAAAAAAACAATTTACATTTATTATTTATTTTTAATTTTATTAGCTAAAAGCGTTACTACTTTGAATTAAAAAATTGCTGCGACAAATTTTTGAACAGAAAACCTTGTCTGTTTGGAGTCAGCACGTTCTTATACATAGAAAAAGTTCGTTCTACGTCTACTGATGTTAGGGGAGCATATTTGAAATCGAGTATTTGCTCCGAAGTATATTTTATACGATTGGACTCATAGTTCTGCTTGCCACCCAAAATATCACCAATATCTTTGAGTACGAAAAATCCTTCATATTTCAATAAAACTGATATAAATTTATATATATATATATATATTTTTTCTCCTATATCCCCTGGAACATCGGCAATTTTTTGGTTTGAATTTTCTACTTAAGTACACGTGAACGTTTTTTATTGGTAGCTCAAGCCATAGCTTAAATTTGTATGTAGTAAGTATTTTCACGAACATTTATATTGCTATATTAAATTGAATTAAGATTCATAGGCTAATTGTTCGAAATTTGTTTTTAAATCTCAGAAAGACATGATAAATATTCCAAGGCAAAGAGGAAAGTCAACATCAGTTTTAAAAAATATTGCCACATCAATAAAATAAAGATTTTTTTCAAAAATGTATTAAAAAAGTTTAAAAATAAGCGTAAAATGGCAGAATAAGCAAAAAAAAAGCCGTAACAAATGCAGCTCATCTTATTTGGTTTTTTACGTTTGTAATCTGTTTTCAATCAAAAACATTCTATCTTGTGAAACAAAAAATAAGCACTTGCTTTTTTTTGGTTGCCCTAATTATGTATATGTGAACAAACATAAAATATTTTATAAAATTTAGTCTTTAGTGCATCCTAATGGGTGGATATGCTGCTAAATGAACATATCGAAACAAAAAATGAATTCCAAATCAGGGGTACAATTTAAGTTAATCTAAACGCAGTTATTGAACTGCAAAAGTGTATAAAAATGTAAGTATTTCACTGTGTTTGTCACAATTTATATAAAAATGTTTATCAAAATTTGTGTAACTCTTTCAGAGTCACGGTACCTAAAAAGAATTTGCTGATGAAAAAGAGTTCTTTGAAGTCATCTTCAGTAATGTGTGTTTTCTCAGCCGACATGATTGAATGCAGAATAGCAAAGTGTTAAAAGGTGTATCAATCGTCCCAGAAAATCTATACGTGGTGGCTATGATTCATATGACTTCAATATTAAATTTCATGGTTAATTAATTTGCATTACACTTACTAAGAGTAAATATATGTACATGTGCTTTGATTATTGTGTGGTAAAGTACATATAATGTCATATGCATTTGAAGTGAATGTGTAATTCTGAAAAATCATTGGCAAAGCTAAGATCAGTGGTAAAGCAGCAAAGTTATGCCATCTACATTTACAAAATTTTGAAACAAGTACATCCGGATACTGGCATCTCATCAAAGGTCATGAATAGTTTTATGAATGGTATTTTTGAGAGCATTGCTGCCGAAGCATCACGTTTATCTCACTACAAGCGTTCAACAGTTATCAGTCGTGAAATTCAATTTGCTCTCCGCCTACTGTTGCCTGGTGAATTGGCTAAGCATGCTGTCAGTGAAGATACTAAAGGCGTAACCATATATACCAGTCCCAAGTAAATGCCAATGAATGATTATTTTAACAAAAACCTGGAGAGAAAACACAAACAGCCCTGTTCAGGGCTACAAAATTAATTTCAAATTTCTACAAATAATAAAAAAAATTTATATTGTGAAATGTTTAATTTCAGGTTGTTTGTAAATTGAGCTCTTTTTTAAAATATACTGTAGCCCTTATGAGGGCTTTTTTTATTTCGATTGTCGAAAAACAGTTTAAATCGAAGCGAAAGCAATTTACTTGGTTCATGGGGTAATTTTCGCAAATGGTTTTTTTGTAAGCGTGATCTTTTTCGGTTTCGCTTCTATAGCACGTTTAGCTTTGGGTGCTATTGGTTTGGTTGCTGGTATTTTCTTACTGGGTTTTGCTTTCATGGTGCCAGTCTTTCTGGTGTATTTTGCTTTGCTGCTTTTCGAAGGTGAACATCAATTGTAATGGGAGATTCACCTTCTTAAACACCAGTCCGGCTCCTGATGAAACGAATGATACAAATTTTGTAATGCATTCATGAGTGTAGAATTTTTTTTATAAAATATGCACAATTGACTTACCTGGTCGGTTCTTTCGGGAATAGGTGTAGCCTCTGTCCTTCCTTTCACCCCACTACGCAGTTACGGCTCCTGGAAGACATTAGAATTATAAGTTTTATAGAAATTAATATGCACAATTTTTACTTACATATTGTTGCTGGTACCACTATTTTGTAACTCATTTTATTGCTATTCTGTGCTTTTGTTTATATTCGCAATGTGTTTGTAATTAGTGGATGAATCAATAGATGATATTTCATCCATAAATGACCAAGCAATAAATTTGACGCAAAATTAATTATTTTCTAATATGCGCCAATATTCCTGCCGAGAAATTTAATTTTTATGTAAACAAAAATTAAATGTCAAATTACTTCCAACTAATAAAAGAGATAGCAAACAAAGAAATTTGCCGTCCCTCTCTTGACTTCGCAGTAACGCACATCTCTGTATTGGAGAAATTTAGTACCTGTCTTTTAGTTGTCCCGTCTAGTTAGCCTATGGTGGGTGCTGTTACTCTGCTTTTAGTACATGATAGTGTCAGTCGCTGCCAATTATGTTCAGTGACCAGTGACTATGCCTTCATCATTGAAACAGGCTGACAACAACTAACACAACCACGCACTAATGCTGATCAAAATAATTCAACACAATATTTCACGACTCAGTGAGACCTCGAACTCAGGACCCTCCGCTTCATAGTCTCGTGTTCTACTGCTTCAGCCAACAGCACACTCTAATTTTAATGATATTAATATTTACGATAATAAAGGAAAACATTTCTTTCTGATATCGGGTACAGCGTTGTCAACTTTGAAATTTTGAAAAGCACTAAAACCGAACAAAACAAGCTTAATTTAAAAAAAAAGCACTAAATATAAATTTTTTATGTAGTAAGTATTTTAACGAACATTTATATTGCTATATTAAGTTGAATTAAGATTTATAGGCTAATTGTTCGAAATTGGTTTTAAGTCCCAGAGAGACATGATAAATATTCCAAGGACCCCGCTATATAATATGCAAAAATAGTGTAAATATTGAACAATTTGTATTCTTTAAGACTACATATAAGAAAAAGAACGGCCCTTCCCGGAATGACTCTCTCAAAATAGATATTTAAAATTGGGTACAGAGATGTCTTAAAGGATCTCCGTCCCATCAAGTTAAACATTTTACATTTTCCTACCAAATATTTGGAGGGTATTTAAGATTCGACCCGGTCGAAAATAACGTTTTTACTTGTTATACCCTTCACAAAAAAGTGAAAGGGTATATATAGGTTTGTCATTCCGTGTGTAATTTCTTCGATATGCACATGGGACCCCATAAAGTATTCTGGATCCTTATGAATAGCTATGACGATTGAGCGATGTCCGTCTGTCTGTACGTGAAATCGGTTTTCCCAAGCCCCCAGAAAAGCTAGAGACTTCGTTCTTGGACCGTTGGATTGGAAATGAGCTTAAATAGAGTAGTATTGAGCTTAAATAGAGTGGTATTCCAGAGCTGGGAAGCTTACACTTATTTCTCGACGCAAAATTTATACCAAAAACCAATTTTTTTTAATGTTTGTAAATTAAACCTATTTCGTGCCTTGGGAAGCCTCAATGGTCTATTAAAAACTAAAACAAGTAAAAGTGCCATATTCGGCTGTGCCGAATCTTAAATACCCTTCACAGATGTAATTCTTCTTTCTTGCTGAAACAGAAAGTAGCTTTAATTAAAAAATAATTTAAAAAAAAAACACAAAATGATGTTATCAGTTACTTTTATATATAAGACAACGTTTAAATTTTTTGGTTAAGAAGCTAAATGTTTGGCTCTTCTTACTTCTAATACCTCTGAACGTCTCTCAAAAATATTATATATATTTAATTTACAAACAAAACAAAAATTCCGTTTCATTTACCCCAAAAAGTTCTAATTGTTCAACCGTAGAATAGTCTTTTAGATTTTTTAGGTTTTTAATACCAATATATATTTTCCTGATATATAAAGTAGATATAATTCATCATAAAAATCAAAAATAACAAATTATATGGTTACTTTTATGAAGCAGAAAATGTCGATATTCCAACACGGAAATTGCATATGAAATTTTTTTGGTTTTTAATACTAATTTAACTCTTCCCGAAGTATAAAAAAGATTTCATTCACACACAACCAAAATAAGGAACTTATATGTCTACTTTTATGTACTAAAAATTTCGATTTTCTAACCCTGAACTATAAAACAGGTTTAATTCACTAAAAAAACAAAATTTGGAATCTATGTGGGTACTTTTATGTAAAAGAAATATTTCGATTTTCCAACTGTGGAAGTGAATGTTTATTTTTTTACCAATGCAATTCTTAGTGAATTTTTAAACTTTTTGGTCACTTTCATGTACCATAAACTATATCATTTGTCCAACCATGGAATCCAAATTTTTTTAAGATTTTAATACCAATTTTGTTCTTTCTGAATTAGAAAATAGTTTAAATTAGCAAAAACAACAACGTCAATTGGCTTTTTTGTAACTTTTTTGCATAAAAAATATTTCAGTTTCCCAACCGTGTAAACGAAATTTAATTTTTTTTCCAATGCAACTCTTAATAATGAGCCGTGAAATAGTTTTATTTAATTTGTTTTAATATTTGATACCAATTTTGTTTTTCCTGTATTAAAAAATAGTTTTAATTAAAAAAAACCGACGTTGCTTGGCTTTTTGGTTACTTTTATGTATAAAACAATTTAAATTTCCCATCCCTGGGAGCGAAATTTTCATTTTCGTTTTATTATTTTTACCAATGCTAGTTTCCATTAGTTATAAAGTCGTTTTATTTACGAAAAAATTAAAATTTGCAACCATTTTTGTCACTTTCATGTTCTACAATATATTGCATGTACCAAAAAACTTTCAATTTCCCAGCACTGGAATTGAAATTTAAATTTTTTTTTGCTTTTTTATCAATGCGACTCTTCATGAGGTATAAAGTAGTTTTATTGCAGAAACATTTTCAATTTTTAACCATTTTGGTTACTTTTATGTATAAATAAATTTCAATTTTCCAACCCTGGAAGCGAAGTTTTAATTTTTCAATTTTGTTTTGCAGATCTTTATGAGTTATAAAGTGATTTTATTTATGTAATGGGAAATAAAAATTATTTTTTTCGGCCCATTCCGTATTTTGTGGCACTTCTAGTAACTAAAATTGTTAAAAATTTCAAGTTTTTCTTTAACAAAACCTCTTTATATGTCATGAAGATTTGCATTGACAAAAAAAAATTTTTAAATTCAAATTTTGCTTCCAGGGAAGGAAAATCGATTTTTTTTATACGTGAAAGTAATCAAACAGCCAACTGATGTTGTTATTTTTTTTTTGCTAACTAAAACTGTTTTATAATTTAGGAGGAACAAAATTGGTATCAAAAATTCAAAAAAGAAATCAAAATTTCGAATCCAGGGATGGACAAGTGCTATATTTTGTAGCACATGAAAGTGGGCAAAATGGTTAAAACATTTAAATTTTTCTTAAATAAAACTACTTTATACCTCAAAGAGACTTGCACTGATAAAAAATAAGAAAATACAATTTCGCTTCCAGGGTTGGGAAAATTAAAGTTTTTTTTGGTACATGCACTATTTTGTAGTACATGTTATAACCAAAATGGTTATAAATTTTAAGTTTTTCTTAAATAAAATCACTTTAACCTTCATGATATTATGCATTGATAAATAGATTTTAAAAATTAAAATTTCGCTTCCAGGGTTGGGAAATTGAAATTTTTTATACACAAAAGTATCCAAAATGGTTACAAATTTAAAATGTCTTCAATAAAACTACTTTATACTTCATGAAGAGTCGCATCTATAAAAAGCAAAAAAAAAGAATTAAATTTCAATTCCAGCGCTGGGAAATTGAAAGTTGTTTTGGTACATGCAATATATTGTAGAATATGAAAGTGACAAAAATGATTGCAAATTGTAAGATTTTCGTAAATAAAACTACTGTTGGGGGAGGAGGACTCCAGCCTTCGTTTGTGGCTGCAGGCGCGGATCGATTGACCCTTTGCTTTATTTGAGTAGTTATGCTTCGTTGAAACTTACGTTTCCGTCCTATGAATTTCTGGAGATTTGTGTTTCGGTTTTATACAATATGTATATTCTTTATTACTATGCTGGTGTTTAATGTTTTACATTATTTTTTAATCAGATTTGTTTTTGGTTCTGTGTGCTTACAATAATTAGAACTTCAATTCTATTTTAATTTCTTATACAGATTGTTTTATTTTATTGTCACAAACACTTTACAATGATCACTTTGACTAACTAACATCAACTCAACCAGTCGAAATTTTTTCGAGCAGGCAACTGAACAACAAATATAAGCACAAACCACGTCAGCAGCGAACGTTCGTTGTGCATTAGGCTGGTGCATATTTTGGCGTAAACATCCCGCCGTCCTTGCTATAATGCAGCTGCAATAGGAATGAGACTGATGTTGCAAATAAATGTAATCACATGCAAATACGTTGGTGGTAAGGTACAGTGCGTATAATTACTAAATGTTGAGAGAGACAAGACCATTAGGCCATATAAATGCATGTAAAGTTTTAGTAAGTTCAATAACAAATTCTAGAATTACAAGATGCGAGGAGAACAAAAGAAATGGGCATAATTTGAACAATTGATTACAAATTTTGTATATGTATGATTTTAGTAATAATTTCAAAGCAAGACAGCAAGACAGTTTTCACAATACTTAAACCGCTTGACGGTCTGTAGTCGACCAGAAACATTCATCTCTTTGAATTTGAGGCATTTCCTCAGTGGGTGATTTTTACGGCAGATACGACAATCATATTTAGTTGGTTTGGATTTTGCGGCGACCTTGCGTTTTTCGATAGGTGAGATGCTCCTGCGGCTGTGTCTTGGCATGGTGGCTGGAAAAAAAGAGAAAGACGATATATAGTCATTGTTGACTGGTGTTTGGTAGCAATACTAGTTTAGTAATGGGTTTAGTCATGATACCACCGGCGGTACGTATATCAGCGACGCGAACCCGTTTATCGGCTCCGTGGGAGACCTTTTACGGCCGAGACGCCATTTGTTGGGGGGTTTTCTTGTCTTATGACAACCAAATCGCCGACAGCACAGTCTCGCTGGGGCAACTTCCATTTCGTTCGTTTATGAAGTTCTCTGAAGTATTCTTCTTTCCATCTCCGGGCCAAGTGATGATGGAGTATTTTCAGTTTTTGCCATCGGTTAGCATAGGTCAGTGAATGACTAGCCAAGACAGGCTCTGGGGTGGAGAATAGAGGAGTTCCGATAAGGAAATGTCCCGGGGTTAAGGCGCATAAGTTAGTTGGGTCATCACTCATTGGACATAATGGCCTTGAGTTTAAGCAGGCTTCGATGCGCGCAAGCATAGTGGTTAGCTCTTCAAATGTAAAGATTTGGGCGTGGCAGAGTTTTTTAAAGTGAGGTTTAAGGCTTTTAACGCCTGCCTCCCAGATACCGCCCCTGTGGGCTGCCCCTGGTGGTATAAAATGCCAATCCAGTTGGGCGAATGTGGTTTGTGCTAGAATATATTTCCGTATGCGATCTAGGAACTGTGTTTTGTCGTCATGAAGAATGTTAGATGCGCCTACAAAAGCAGTGCCATTATCAGAATATATGGCTCGGGGTGTCCCACGCCTGGAGAAAAATCTTGCGAATGCGGCTAAAAACGCCTGTGTTGAGATTTCTCCGGTGGCCTCTAAGTGGATTGCCTTGGTAGCAAAACTTAAATATCAGAGCGTAGCCTTTTACGACTCCGCAACCTCGGCCCACTTAGGATTTAACGTCAAAAGATCCTGCGAAATCCACTCCTGTGTCATAAAAAGGGGCACGACAGACAAGTACGTTCAGGAGGTAATGCTGCCGTAATTTGTTGACTGATTTGGCGTTTCTGTTTCACACACAATAAACATTGAGATAATATTTTTTTTATCAAGAATCTGAACCGGGGAACGTAATAATGGTGTCAAAATGGGGAACCGTTCATCATGGCTAAGTGTGGGGGAGTTCACCAACCTGCCGTTAATTCTCATGACTCCATCGGGATCGATAAACGGATTAAATGTCAGGAGATGACATTTAGGAGATAATACCTGGCCAATAGATAATTTTTGATATTCATCTTTAACGTAGGATTTCTGACAAGCGATTGTTAGACGAGTTTTTGCAAACCGAAGCTCTGCGGATGAAATTTCAGTATTCACTACGACTTTGCCCTTGAGTTTAATATTTACCTTATAGTAAAAACGAAATATGGGACAGATAATTCTAAATGCCTTAGGCAGATCAGAAAAGTCCCTCAGAATATCCGAATTCGATGGTCATTCCGAGTGTTGCTTCTTAATCCATTCTGGCCCATGCCACCATAATTCGTTGGAGGACAGTTGATGTACGGTAAGACCACGGGTTGCTAAATCCGCAGGGTTACTTTTGGGCTCTACGTGACCCCATGACTCACTTCCTACCTTTTCAAGTATAGAAGATACTCTATTTTCGACAAAAGTTTTCCTCTTTTTCTGAGAGTTTTGAAGCCACGCAAGAACAATGGTAGAGTCAGTCCATAGAAAAAGTTTAGATTCCTGAAGATTAAGCCGGGGTTGTATTGAGTTGATCATGTTTGCCATCAGTTCGGCACCACACAGTTCTTTGCGGGGAAGAGATAGAAACTTGACGCGGCCACTCTGGTTTTGGACATCAACAGGTGAGTGGAAATCGTACGATCATATTCAGACCGCAGATAAAGCGCAGCTGCGTATGCCTTTTCTGAGGCGTCACAGAACTCATGAGGTTCTATAGAATATTCTGGAACGAAATTTAAGTATCGGGGAATTTTTATTTGTTCAATGTATGCATAGTCGTCTAAAAATGCGTGCCATTGTTGAAGGGTAGAGGGTTGGAGGTTTTCATCCCAATCTGTGCCGTCCTTCCAGATTTGTTGCATTATTATTTTTGCAACAATGATTTTAGGGGACAGCCAGCCTGCGGGATCAAACAATTTGGCAATTTCCGAGAGGACTGCTCGCTTCGTGATTCGGGATGGGTTTTTAGCTTGAAATAGAAGTGGTCATATCCCGCATTCCATCTCAAGCCCAACGTGTTAGTGATGCTCGAGTCTGAAAGTTTAAGAAATTCCTCACCTAATAGGTGCTCGGATGGGAGATCTTTCAGCAAGTACTCGTTGTTTGCCGTCCATTTGCGGAGTGAGAAACCTGCAGACTGAATAACCTCTATGAGTTCATTTCGTGATTCGATGGCTGATTCTAGACTGTGGGTTCCTGCTAATACGTCGTCGACGTACATGAAGTTTTTAATGATTGTGGAGTCAATCAGTCACCATTGTAGATATCAACCATGGCAGTACCCAAAAGGACTGAGTGAGTTGGAGAGTCTACTCGTGCTGTGTATGACTGCAGCGGGCGATCCGCTGCCTGATTTGACGGGGACGGACTTGTCTGCGCAACGGCCTGTTTGTGATATACCGGATTTTGAGGCAAATATGGTTCAGGCGTGGAAGCGGTAGTGGGATGAAAGTTGGGGGCATCTGCCTTGAGGATAGAAGGGGACCCCACGCGGTGTAGTAACGAATGGTGTTTCTTCTTACAGGTGTTACACACAAATCGGCTTTTACAGCTTTTGAGATCGTGAGAACTCCCAAGACATTTTATGCACAATTTCAGTCGTTTCACTGCAGCGAAACGCTCATCGATAGACATGTGGAGAAATGAAGGGCAAAGTCTCAAAGGATGATGGTGCGGACACAGAGGGCACTTGCCAGTGTTGTGATCTGAAATACTGTGCGTAAAGAATTGAATTTCTTAGTGTCAGGTTTCTTGGATAGGGTCGCTTAAGAAGGATTACTTGAACCTGAAAATGTGTTGCGGATATCGGTTACTGACTCTAGGGTTTGAAACCTGGATGTCCAAAAGGCACCCATCTGACTCCACGCTGGTAAATTTCTATTATGGGACAGGGACTCCTCCCATAGATTCTCAATCTCTGGAAGACATGTAGAACATATGTAGACAAAGATTATGTCCCAAGTATTTGTATCGATTTTCAGGCGGGCTAAATTGGTAACACAATCGTTGATAGTACGTTGTAAGCACCTGATGTTGGGTCCAGTTTCTTTCGAAATGGGGAGAAGATTAAAAAGGCATTTGAGTTGGGCATTGACTAATACTGTTTCGTTCTCATAGCGATTGACAAGATTCTGCCAAGCCATATCGAAACCTTCATTTGTAATAGGGCAGGTTCTGAGAATATCACGTGCTTCTCCTTGCGTCTTTTTGAGTAGGTGACACATTTCCTCGACAGGCCACAGGTGACACATTTTCTCGACAGAGCCATAAACATGTCACGGAACGTGGGCCACGACTTATAATCTCCATGGAAAATTTCGGTGTCACACGGAGGTACGGAAATGTGAGTTGTATGATCAGCTTTCACATCAGGCGGAGGTTGAGTACGTTTTTGACGTAAACTGTCAAGTACTTCATTAATTGTGGTTAAACTTTCGACATGGGCCTTGAAGGCTGAGATGTAAAGGGCTTTAAGCGTTTTCATATCAGTGTCCTTTTTTATAGAATCAAAAGGTCGTAGCACTGTCGGAATGTTGTCCATGTACGGGTGATCTCGCTTTTTTACATTTCCAGTGTATGGATAGAGTCGTCAGTAGAGTTGTGCTTTTTAGCTCAGTGAGCTGAGCGCTCACTTTAGCTCAGCTCAGTTTACTGAGCTAGTTCATTTAATAGCTCAGTAGCTCAGTTATAATGATACACCAAGGGTGATTAAAGACATTGTAACCATATTTATTAAATATGGCAAAAACGATAATAATAATTTCGTGGAGTTTCAGAGACAAATACAATCCAATATTGCCTTCAATACATTTTAAATCAGTCAATAATGTGACTTTTTGAAGAGGTGGACCATTAACTAAATATATATATATATATATATATATATATATATGTATATATATATATATATATATATATATATATATGTATATATATATATATATATATATATATGTATATGTATATGTATATATATATATATATATATATATATATATATACATATAAATATATATATTTTAAAAGAAAATAAAATATATATATATATATATATATATATATATAAATATATATATATATATATATATATATATATATATATATATATATATATATATATAAATATATATATATATATATATATATATATATATATATATATCCAATATATAATATATTTATATTTATAATAAAACCATTCCCATGTACTGGTATTTTTCAAAACATGGTTTCATCGCACCAGTTTTATTTGTAAAAAAATTTCTATGCATAAAGATTGGTTCTGTAGACATGCCACAATAACATATTCAATGACGTATTTATATTTGTCTGGCAGCATATTAAGAAACTGTGGTATCATTACAATTATGACAGAAATTATCAAAAACGCTCAGCTCTGAAGCAAAAGCGCTCTGAAACAAAATATGTAGCTCTGAAACAAAAGAGCTCTGAAACAAAAGCGCTCTGACACAAAAGCGCTCTGACACAAAAGCGCTCAGTACTGAGCTAAAATCATCTATTGTAGTGAGCGCTCATTTCGCTCAGCTCACTGAAACGTTCAATTGAACTAGCTCATAGCTCAGTGACACAACTCTAGTCGTCAGCTTCATCGCGTTGTTTCATAAAAACTTGAAAATCTATTATGCGGTCGGCCGCTCGGATCAATGACACCAGGGTCGACATATTGGGTGAAAATGATTCAGGTGATCGATGGAAGGATTTTTCCTCAAGTATTCAACTAAATACAGACTATATGAAGTCTCAGAAAGAATATGGATTCCCACGTATTTATTATAATTGAAATGAAGTTCCTCGTAGGTGCCACGAATAAACTCAGCACGAATGTATATTTTACTTTTTATTTTCGCACAAGTGTTCTCTATTATATGGGTTACGATAACTGCTGAACGCGCCTCGTAGAAGCGGCAAGGACAGTAGCTGTGTAAAATATGTGTGTATATGCGAGCAATTGCACAAATATTGCGAGAAAAAAAAAGAGGGATTTACTTTATACTTGTTCAGGGGCACTTTTCAGACGTATCTCGTAGAGGCTGCAGTCGAAAAGTGATGAATTATTGTATATAAACAGGGCTGCCAGATAAGTTTATGACAAAATCGTCAATTTCCTGAGAAAATTTAAAAAAATCGTCTTTTTCGCTTTAAAAAATCGTTAAAAAAATCGGACAACTGAAAATGTAGTAATTAAATTTTTTATTTAGATTTTTATTGAAAACAATCAAACAAAACAGTTATTTTATATATACATGCATATACGTATTAAAAAATTTAATTAAATGATACATATCTATTAAATGTTATATACACACTGAGAGTAAAAATATATTCTTGTACTCGTATATTCATATAAAATTTATAATGTACATATTTAAAAGCTTTACAAATAAATGTCTGAATTTATCATTTTTATTAAATCAGGTGGAATTAAAATATTGTAACAATTTGAGTTATTTAATTTTAAATAATCTTTGGAATAAAGAATACCTTCAATCGAGTCATTTTCTAAAGAATTTCGAATCTTTGTTTTTTTTAAATTGACTTGACTGAAGATTCTCTCTACATTGGCAGAAGAATGAGGTAATGTTATAACATTTTGAATAAATTTCGATAAAGTAGGAAAAGCTCTACATGAATTGCCTCTTTTTATTTCAGATATCTTTTTCCAAAAACTACATACATTAATATTGTCATTTTCAAACATTGATTTAAAATCTAAAAATTTTAGTTCTCGAAATTCTGAATCTAAATCTTGAATTTCGTTTTCAGAAATAAAATGAGGAAAGTCTTTAAGCATCTCAAAAATTGAGTTATTGTTTTCATTAATTATATTGATAGGATTTATTATATTTAAACATTTTAAATTACTTTCGAAATCAAATCGTTTTATTATTTGGCTACACAATTCCACATAAAAATTTATGCAGTTAGTCACTATTTCATTAACTTCAAATTCGCTTAATTTGGTTTTTGAAATAATATCTTTAGCGTATATTCCTAAGTAAACTTGATTATTATTCAGGAAATTTGTTGAATCTCTGTAATCTATTAAATGTATTTTTCCAATTTTTAGTGAATCCGATTTTATAAAATTATTAACAACTGTTTTGAAAAGTGTTTCAATTTGTATGTGTTAGTTGTGGATTTCAGTATTTTCACTTTGAAAGATACGATTTATTTTATTTAGAACACCAAGAATGTATTTTAGGAATATTTGGTTTTTCTCATTTAAATTTTCAAAAATAGTTTTGGAGGTATCGATATTGTCAATATTCGCAATTCTAAAATACGTATGCCAACCGTCTCTAAAGATAACCATCTGGTTTGGCATGGGTGTAACATTTTTTTTTGGCCTCAATTCTAACAATTTCTGAACATCGTTAAATTGCTTGCATCTTTTTGGACTGTTTGACAAATAATTAAATATGTTTCTAGTTAACGTTTCTACAGAAGAGGGCAACTTAAGGCAAGCGTACGAGGAACATAATGCCAAGGAATGGCACGTACATTTAATAACAACCAATTCAGAAATGTCATTTTTGAGTAGCTTTGCAACTGAGTGTGTTTTGCCTGTCATAACTGGGGCTCCATCGGCTGCGAAGCCTATCATGTTTTGTTTATAATTTATGTTATTTCTTTGAAAATGATTTACAATTAATTTATACAAACTTCTAACAATCCAAAAAAAAGATCTTGTATTTTGAAATCAATGCACACCCTTACGACAAAACATATGGACTTTTTGTTTGAAATATCTGTAGATTCATCTACGCACAAAGAAAACTTATTATTTTTTAATAACTCACAAACATTAAGGAACTGGTAGCTTCCGATTACGTTTTTTATGACGGCCTTGGCTTTAGTTCGTCCTAAAGTAATATTTTGTGCACATTCCGAATCAGAAAATGAACACTGGCATACCTTAGTCATGTGATCACATGCTAAAAACGGAAGGTTATGTTCCACTATAAAGAAGGCTAACTTAATTTCAGCTTTGTTTGCACATAAGTTTTGCTTTGGAATGAAGACTTCATTCATTTTCTTTTGGCTGTCAACAATGGCATTTAAAGCCTTTACATGTTTTTTTGTTGTTGCGTGGGATAGCAAATCTGCTCTGCCAGATGATGCTTTTAACTGAGAATTGCACAGCAAACAGTAAATACCATTGTTCTTCATTTTTGCCCAACTTTTTACTTCTGGACTTGTTATCCAATCTTCTTTTACCTTTCGCCGTCTTTTTTCAGCCTAAAATAATTATGTATTTACAATATATACTATATACATATATTTACACGCCAATTCTTTTAACTTACAGCTTGAGATGTAGTAGCACTTTCATTTTCACTATTGTTATTATCCGTTTGTAAATATTTTAACATTTTAAAAGTTATAAGTTTTATATAATTTTAAATATTATTGATGACGATTTTTCTTACTAAACCACTTGCTTTCATTGATATGTATGTATGCAAATGAAAAAGAACCGTTAACTTTATTTTTTTTCGTGTGTTGATATTTTTTGCAAGCATATTCGTACTAGATGTATACAACTAAACGATCGACACTTTATACACTAACACAAAGGTATGCTTTGATGAATATATCTGTTGCAGTTTCACTTCAATGATTTGGCATCAGAAATATAAAACTTTTTCATTTACAAAATGTTTTTTTTGTGGTGATGCCCAATGTTCAGATATATAAAAATATATAAAGTTACCACACTTTAAAAAATAAGTTAAATCGCCACTTTTTAGAAAATAAATCAGAAAATCGTCACTTTGCTCATTTTGGGACATAAAATCGTCCAAATGACGATAAATCGTCAAATCTGGCAGCCGTGTATATAAACCTTATTTACTTGAACGTAGGTCAAGCAACTTAAGTATATAATTTGTTTGGGATGCTGCTGCGCCAATTCGGCAGCACAATGTGATTCTTAGTTGATTTGCAAGCAAATGTACTATACGTACATACATACATACATGTTTATTCTCCTTTTTCTTTTATGTTCGCGCATTTGTCCGCATGTACATACAGGTTGCTAAATTACAACGTCTGTCTGCTTGATACGATTGACTTAGCGACAATATGTTGATCGATCGTGTGTCTATGTGCGTGGGTACGTATATAACAGAGCTGAACTAGTTAATGATCATTAAGTTAGACAAAGTAATATAAAGCGGAAGTATTCCATGACAAAGTGAAGGGCACGACAAAGTCAATATTTGGAGAATTTTGTTGTTGTTTATTCTTCTTTATTTTGTTGGGAATGAGAAAATGGATAACGGCATAAAATGATGTTCTAGACGTCGCACAGAGGGGTATTTGGCCAATCTAGGCGGCCAAAATTATTTTGATTGAATTTTGTATGCAAAATATTTAGAAAAGACATGTTGTGGCATTTAAAATTGTAAATTTATATAAACAAGCAAAAATACGTATTTCATGTTTTTCGGCAGCAGCTATATAAGCAATTATTGATGAAATATTGCAGATTTCGGAAATTCGTAAAAAGTCTTCACGAACTATGAATTTGACCTTTGAAGAACCTAGATTTGGAAACAAAAAATATTGTAAATGCTAAATTTTAAAATGAAATGTGTAAAAGAAGTGTGCAATAAAGCAGCATGTACAGTAAAGCATCAGAATTTTTGGTACATTTTTCAGCAGTAGCATACTTCAAAGGGCTATAAAATAGTCATCCGCACATATCCGCAACCAATTTTTTTTTCCAAACCATGAAATATCAATTAATACACCCGAGCCAGAATCTCAGTTGCGTTAAGTGGTGTTATACAACTTTATGACTATAGTTAATTTTTTTAATCAATTAAAATTAACAAAAATACCATCATTTTCAATATAGCTCTGCCGGTACCAGAATATATTATATTCCTATTAAACTATGTGAATTACATCATATTTACCTGCATTACAATTATCCATTTTAATAAAATTCATAAACTGAAAACGCGCTTTTACTCAAGTTTTTTTCACGTTGACTTGTCTCAAACACAGCAAAAAAGCATATGCCCAATTAGCAAAACGAAACTTTGACTGCGTGGCGAAAGCGAACGAAAGCAAAAAGGAATTTAAAAATAACGGGATCTAGTCCAGCATTCTATTCTCTTCACCCTACGGTAGGTAGTTAAAAAAAAAAGTGAGTTTTGAAAATTCGAATTTTGGCCGCCTAGATTGGCCAAATACCCCTCTGTGCGTCGGTCAGTTTTGCGAGAAACTTTGTACGTATGTATGTATGGATGTATGAAGCCTTATGCATAGGGATAGATACGTAGGTATGCATATGAAACTATGAACAATTTAGACATATATTTAATGTTTGTCATGCACAAATCATGAACATACATCACCAATATGTATGCACGTAATGGGTTTCCACAAAATTAGGTATTGAGACTTACTTGTTTCTTTGACGGATGGGTCCGGAACTTGGGAAGATCCGGCTCGAAGGACCATAAATGTTGGTGGGAGGAGGATTCCAGCCTTCGTTTGTGGCTGCAGGCGCGGATCGATTGACCCTTTGGTTTATTTGAGTAGTTATGCTTCGTTGAAACTTACTTTTCCGTCCTATGAATTTCTGGAGATTTGTGTTTCGGTTTTATACAATATGTATATTCTTTATTACTATGCTGGTGTTTAATGTTTTACATTATTTTTTAATCAGATTTGTTTTTGGTTCTGAGTGCTTACAATAATTAGAACTTCAATTCGATTTTAATTTCTTATACAGATAGTTTTATTTTATTGTCACAAAAACTTTGCATTGATCACTTTGACTAACTTACATCAACTCAACCAGTCGAGATTTTGGTGGTTGTGTTCTTTGGTTGCTTTGACGGTTGTTCTCTTTTTTCAAATAGAGCAGGCAACTGAACAACAAATATAAGCACAAACCACGTCAGCAGCGAACGTTCGTTGTGCATTAGGCTGGTGCACATTTTGGCGTAAACAACTACTTTATAAATAATGAAAACTAGCATTGGTAAAAAAAGAAGGCAAAAATTAAAATTTTTCTCCCAGGGATAGGAAATTTAAATATTTTTTATACATAAAAGTAACCAAAAATACAACTAACGCCGGTTTTTTACTAATTAAAACTAATTTTTAATTCAGGAAAAACAAAATTGGTATCAAATATTAAAACAAATTAAAATTTCGATTCCAGGGTTGGATAACTGTAATATTTTGTGGTACTTTAAAGGGACCAAAATGGTTACAAATGTGAGGTTTTCTTAAAAAACCTCATTATTAAGAGTTGCATGAACCTCATTATTAAGAGTTGCAATGGTAAAAAAAAAAACAAAAAAAATTAAAATTTTATTTTCACGGTTGGGAAATTGAAATATTCTTTATGCATAAAAGTAACAAAAGAAGCAATTGACGGTGTTGTTTTTGCTAATAAAACTATTTTATAATTCAGGAAGAACAAAATTGGTATTAAAATCTTAAAAAAATCACAATTACGATTTCAGGATTGGACAAATGATATATTTTATGATACATGATAGTGACCAAAAAGTTTTAAAAATTCGCTAAGAATTGCATTGGTAAAAAAATATAAAAATTCGCTTCCAGAGCTGGAAAATCGAAATATTTCTGGTACATAAAAGTACTTACATAAATTCCAAATTTACTTTTTTTAGTGAAGTATTTTATACTTCAGGAAGAATTTATTTGGAATTAAAAATTCGGTTAAAGGGTTGGAAAATCTAAATTGTTTAGTACATAAATGTAGCCTTATAAGTTCCTTATTTAGGTTGTGTGTGAATGAAATCTTTTTTATACTTCGGGAAGAGTTAAATTGGTATTAAAAAACAAAAAAAAATTAAAATCCAATTTCAGGGTTGGAATATCGACATTTTCTGATAAATATATGATGAATTATACCTACTTTATATATCAGGAAGAAATAAATTGGTATTAAAAACAAACAAAAATCGAAAAGACTATTTTACGATTGGACAACTAGAAGCTTTTGGGTACATGAAACGAATCTTTTCTTTTTGTTTGTAAATTAAACATATTTAATATTTTTGAAAGACGTTCAGAGGTATTAGAAGTAAGAAGAGCCAAACATTTGTAGCAATATATTTGGATATATATTTTAGCTACAGTGTATTGTAATATTGTCTTATTTCCAATGTACCTACCGCAGCAACCTTTGCTAACGGTTTCTGTTTTATGTATTTCTATGTATTTATGTCTTGTATTTTGTCTTATACATAAATTGTATGAAACTTATATCTGTCTCTCTCTAACATATTAATTTTTAAGTAAATCTGTAACAGACAAAAGCTCATGGCACACTTAGATTTTAAGTTAAAATTTTTTTGAGAAACCATAAAGAAGAAATAAAGAAGCGTGATCATTATCGTTTGTGAATTGAAGCTGTAAAGACCACAGAGTTTTTAATTAACAAAGTTCCCGGCTACACATTTAGCTTCCTAATCAAATAATTTAAACGTTGTCTTAAATATAAAAGTAACTGATAACATAATTTTGTTGTTTTTTTAAATTATTTTTTAATTAAAGCTACTTTCTGTGTTAGCAAGAAAGAAAAAAGAATTACTAAGATTCGGCACAGCCGAATATAGCACTTTTATTTGCTTTTAAATAATTTTTAATTAATCAGGTTTTCACATTCAAAAATCTGGTCGATCGTCACTCACCAGGTCAAAAGCGGATAATGCGTTCGTGGGATATCGTGAACGAAAAAATTCGAAATAAGTGATTTTGTTTAATAAACATCGTAATTATACATCCGAGCGAATAGAATTCGCACCATCTTAGTGACGTTTCAAAGAGTTCTATCAAACTTATCTTTCCAGTGAAAAAAAAAATTTATTTAAAAAGCTTTATTTTAACAACTTTGTCGATCGATTCTACTAATTAATCAGCACTTGACTTTAAAAACGACGTTGATCGGCACTAATCGGGTCAAAATTGGTTGATGCGTTCGTCAGATATTGTGAACGAAGAAATTCGAAAAAGGTAATATAAAAAAAAATTTCATCGTCGTTCCACGTTACGGTTTGGTTAGAATTACTTTGTTTGTCCGTTCATATGTGAGCGTGGGAGTATTTATCCGTCCAAAAGTGGCGGTGCGAATATCTGTTTGTCTGTCCATATGTGAACGAGGCGGTGGGAAAATCTGTTTATCTGTGTGTGTGAGAATTTGTACCCATCCGTATGTGATCGTTGGAATATCTGGCTTTATGTGAACGTGATAATGTGTAAGAATTTGTGTCTGCTGTGGAGACAGATAGTTGTGTGTGTGTGCGTGTCGGAAATTTCTTCCTGTGTTCTGCAGTCCGCATGGATAGGAAAATTCTGAGTTTTCTATTAATATGCTGGAATAATACATATATTTTAGCAAGTAAAATATGTTAAAAGTGTTGTATTGTATTGTATTGTCATTCGTTTTGTAACGCAGCGAAATATCCATCTGAGACCCCATAAAGAACGAGTATATATATTCTTGATCCGTGATGAAATTAGGGTTGCCAGATCCAAAATAGCTGAAAGCTGGACATCAGGTTCAAAAAAGCTGGATTTTCCAAAAAAAGCTGAACATTTAAATTTTTTTTAAAGGCAACAACGTTGCCATATTTTGTTTAAACAACTTTTATTTAAGGTAATAGTTTTGCACATTGTTAGGAACATAAATTATTAAATTAAGTTAAACTTAAAAAAAATCAATTCAGTCTTTTAAATATATGAGATTTAAAATCGTTTATTAAAAAATAAATAAATAAAATTTTAAATTATTCAATTCAGTCTTTTAAATCTGTTGGAATTAAAATTTAATACTAAAAACAAAACAAAATAACAAAAATCTTAATACACTAAAAAGTAACTAAAGTCGGCTACATTTTTTGCAGGGTTCGCTGTTAAATTTTATATTTTTCTTTGCTGATATTAACGATTTTTCTGCAGTAAACCTGCCTGCAAAAATGTTTCTGACTTCACTAACTCCTTTAAAAAAAAAAACAAAAACGAATAAAAATTAACAGAACAAATAACAACTTAATCTAGTTTAAGTTACTAAAGTATACCAAAACTGCAAATTATTTTGTATCATAAATTAAAAAATCACTTTTTCTGCCACATGTATTTCGAATTTGAACTTACAGAATTCGCCAATTCTGTACCTTTGGGTGTCTGTAAAAATTGTTGAAAATCTTTACAAGATTTCTCTAAATTTAAGCGAATTAATATTTCCGCTATAATTATGTCGAATGCCATTCGGTTTCTTTCTTTTGTGTAGAGATTATTTAGTATACTAAAAACCCTTTCACAAAAGGCGTTGCTTACGGGTATAGAAAATACGAAGCATACTACTTTTCTTAAGTTTTCGAACTCATTTTCATCACTTTTATAAAAAAAGTTGGCCCATATTTTGTCGTTTGACAAATCTTTTGGCAATTGTTCATATACTTTACGTAAACTGCAAAAGTCCGAGTATAATTTATCGTTATCTATCGCTTTATCTATTTTTAGAACTTTTGGGAGTTCTTGCAAATCTTCCCAAGAAAATAGATTTTTTTTTTAAATTTAAGAATGCAACTTTTTTAAAAAAAAGAGTCATCTCCAAAATCGTAACGATTTTCTAAATAACTGATATGTAGCTGTTTTTAAAAAATCTTCAGCTTCTTTAATAAACATTTGTTGTTCATTATTAGAAAGATTTTTTAAAATAGTAATTACCTTGCTGCCAAAAAATTTGTCATTTAATCTACATTGAAGATTATTCATGAGTCGGCTCATTATATCGTGCATCTCTAAAACTGTGCAAGAGTCACTTTCAAGAGCCAAAATTGTGGTATGGAATTCCTGCATTATGTTGTGTATAAAATATAAATATGCTTCCGATAAGCCTTCAGTTTTGCATTCATCTTCATCATTGATATCATTTGCAGAAGTTCCATATGAAATAAATTCCCATAAAACGTTTTGGCACTTATTTTGTCCTTTTTTTAAAAAAATCCATTTTTACAGCAGGCCAGCAAAAAATAAGACGATCTACAGCTGGCAGTAGGGAGAGCCACCTAGTTGCAATATGCCTCAAAAGTTCCTTATATTCTATACCAGCAAACGCAAAACATTCTTATAATTTCTCAGTGGTCATTGCCGATGAACTGAACTCATTGAATATTTTTATAATAATGCTCTCTACATCAACAGATAAAGCATTTAGTGCTCTTTTAACGCAATTGTTAAGAATATGACAATTACAATTTGCTTTTACGATTTGATCAGAAGTATCTTTCAGTTTTTGGTAAACCGAGTTGTGAATACCGTAGTTCACTGCAGCATTATCTGCACTATATGATGATATTTGCTGTATTTCTAAATCACATTCATTAGTTATTCTTATTATATTTGAAAAAATATCCTTAGAAGTTTCATAGGGATCGTTATAAAAGTCTAAAACTAGTTTGCGGATTCCGTATTCGAGATCAAAGAATTGAACAGCGTATGGGTAAGTCTTAACATTACCAATATTGGAAGCATCGCTACTTACAGAAAAATAATAGTTCTTTTTTAAAGCATCTACAGTTACTTGTTGTGAGAATGGAGCCAAAACATTTCTGGCAATTGCTGCTGCTTTTGTTCTTCCACAGGTTATCTTGTTGGCGATTTTGCTATCACAATATAAAACAGAACTCAACTTAATTTGACAATCGAGACTATTGTAGCTTAGTCCGTGCAAAACGTTATGGTAAACACATACTAACTCTGCCCTGGCGATTTGTGTTTCAATTTTCGTCTCTACTGGAACTACACACTTGGAAATTGTTTGTGAGATTTTCTGCGACATCTCCATTTTGATATGCTTTTTGGTTTTTATATGTTTATTTAGCGACCGGCTTCCTTCATATTTTATTAAAATATCAGTTTGACACAATTTACACTCTACCGTGTAATTATCTTTTTTTCGTATCCACTTTGCATATTCTGGGATTACTTTCCATACTTCGCAGAATGTTGTAAGTCTTCTTTTTGATGGACCAGCTTCTTCATCGCTATCCATTTTAATAAGTTGCTCTAAACAATTTGAATCTTATTTAAAAAGTAAATAAAAGAACACTCAGTACATTTTACTTCTTCGAACAAAATATATTATGGGATCAGCTGTTTAAGTGCTGGTGATTATTATTAGTGATGATACAATAGGGAAACTATTAGAGATGATACATTTTGAAATTGTATTGTAAAAAATGTACCGCCTGTGTTGGCTGTATGCAAAAGAGATGGTAATGTAGACAAATTTAATATAACGACACTTTTTCAAAAGTAATTCTGTTAAATGTACCAATAAAGACATTTATAGATTAAAACTATTTTGTTTAATATTTTTTTTTCTCGAAAATTTTCTGTTTAGCTGGACAAATTTTATTTTACCTGGACACTGGACAAGCATTGAAAAAGCTGGACAATCCAGCTAAGTCCAGCCCGTCTGGCAACCCTAGATGAAATCTAAGATGAACTGAGCATGTCCGTCCGTCTGAGAAATCACGATTCAGTCCAAACGAAAAGAGCCAGACTCTTGAAATTTGGTATAAGTTCGGAGATGAGCCAAATCGGGCAAGGGGAAAAAAAGTTCCCCTAAGAAGAACTAAACCAACCTCTAAAAAACAACATAATTTTTAAATGATATATTTGTACGTCAGAGGACGTCCAACGCGTCAAACTTTGAGCCATAAAATAAATACAAAATTTGGACCCCACCCCCTTTAGTGGGCGTCATTATATGCAAACATTGTGTAAAAACTTAAAAAATTATTTTACTTAAGTCTACATTCCTTAAAAATAACACTTTTAAGCTATAATGACGAAGCTGAGATGTAACGTGGTACTACTCTGCCCTGCCCTCGCCTCCCCCTTTGCTCCCTAAATGACCCTCTAAAATGATTTTTTTTTAAATTTTGTATTTAATTATCCCAAACATTTATTTTTAGAGTTTTACGGCAAAGGTGAAATGCCTCCCACCGGCCATTGTCTGAGAGACCCCGATAAAATACAGTTTTAATACACTCCAAAGAGAATTGGACCCCATAAAGTATATAAATATAAACATATATATATATATATATATATATATATATATATATATATATTCTTGAGATGTGATGAAGTCTAAGACGATCTAGCAATGCCCATTCGTTCGTCTGTGGAAAACATAACATCAATGCCCCCTTTAGTGGGCATTGACGTATGATATTATATGCAAAAATAGTGTAAATATTGAACAATTTGTATTCCTTAAGCCTATAAGAAGCTGAGATGATCTCTGATCTTAAAATTGGGTACAGAGATGTCTTAAAGGAACTTTGTCCCACCAAGTTAAACATTTTAAATTTACTTACTAAATATTTGGAGGGTATTTAAGATTCGACCCGGTCGAATATAACGTTTTTACTTGTTTTGCTGTTGCCAGATTTTTTCCTTTATTTTGTTTGTTTATTTGTTGTTATTATTATATATTTTTTGTGTTTACCCAAAATGTTTATCCAGGGAAACTATTTTTGTTTGTTAGGCTATAATAGTGTGGACGACAATGTGTTAAAGTAATTCCGATATTGAAGAAATATTGATACTGATGACACTCTTTTTGCATTAATACTGCATATGTTTACTTTATAATCGTCGACCATCTATGACCTTTTCGGCCTCCCGCTAAGAAAGTGGAAAATCTAAAAAAAGTAGGAAGATTCTAGTTTTACCCCGTTAAAAAATTTGAGTTTTCAGCAGATCTCTACGTTTTGAGCTCCTAGGAACCTTTCCTGACTACTCCTGAGAAGCCGTCACTATGTCTGTATATATATGTGTGCGTCTGTAAGTATGTGACCCGCTTATAACTCTTTAATGGCTTAACCGAAACCAACCCAACTAGTCCCGCTTGGAACCGGTTCTAACCTCTACGTTTTCGGAAAAATAAAAAAAAATCACAGCAATCTATTTTTCAAGATTTACTTTTAGAAGAACTTTGAGGCGACTTTGCCGATCGACTCCACAATCTAAGTAATTTTTAAAAGAATACTTTTAAATTGTTTATTGTATCAATTATTGTTCGAACTAAGCTAGTCGCGTGTGAAAGGTCTCTGTCAAACTTTAATTTCGTGTGAATTGGAGCAGGTTCGGACCAGTAGATTTAGAAAAATATCAAAAGAAATAAAATATCTTTTTCAAACTTTTAAATGGCTCTTCCGATCGATTCCAAAAGCTAACCAGCTCTTGCCAATCAAAAATCACGTGGAGTATTACCAACTTGGTCAAAATCGATTCACGCTTTCGTGGGATGTCGTTACTTTCGATTCTCGATATATATCAAAGAATTACATAAAAATAAACGGGAAGTTGCAGGGACGGTTTTTAAGGTAAGGACAGCATGTACGACGTATATACGTGGCGGTCCGTTTTCCGTTTCAAATAAAAATCAATTGTTTAGACATACGCATTGTTTTTCTTTTATGTATAAAATTATGTCATGTAAAAACTATGTATAGTAATGAAAAATTAATGAAATTTTGTTAAAGATGTCTTTTTTTTTATTTACCAACAATTCATTGTTGTTGATGTTATTTAGGTCGTTTCAAATGGTGGGGATGTTAGTTGGAATATATATATATATATATATATATATATATATATATATATATATATTTCGCTGACACCTTACCCACAATTTTATGGGAGCGTTAACTAATTTCAATGCAATGTTTTGTGTGAACATCTGCTATAATCTGTTCATCCAGAAACAGCAATTCCAGGAATTGCATCAGGTGATGTGAAACAACAGCATAAACATGCAAAATGCATATATAAATCAAACTCTTGTCTCGTTTTAAATCAGTGTTAATTAAGCATTCAAAAATAAAGGAGTTCAGATTCCAACAAAATAACTTTCATCGAGTTTAAATTGGCGCCCGAGCAGGGACCGCCATTAAAAATTAATTAAAATAAATTTTTAAAAGCTTCTGTTCGACATATGGTCGCAATTAATATTAGCGCTTTTTGATTTTTACGTGACGAAAACCATAGTATTGGAAGTTTTTAGAAAACATAACAAACAAGTTTTATTCCATACAAATCCATAAAAATAAACTTTTATACGAGGATTTGTGGCGGTTGCTAAAAGAGTTCGAAGAAAGGGGCCCCAAGTAACTGCTTATAAGCAGATGAAAAGGATGGCACGTGAAATGTCAAATACTTCGCTACAGAAAACCTAAAGGGTGAGGCAATACAACCGAGGACAAATTTTCAGCAGCCAAAATTTTATCCACAATTGACTTACATACCGCGACTACCGATGAATATTTATCATCGTAACGAATCACCAATAAATTACAATCGAAATATGCCCAACTTAATAGAGAACAACTGCCATCAAACACGCTTTGTGACACCACGCCCAATTAAGCATGAGCCTATGGATGTTGATGTATACGCTCTAATAGAGTAAACTACATGAATATGCGCCAACATAACGACCTTCTTGGTAAAATGTCGTCAGCTCCACCTTTTCCACCCCAAATAAACCAAATACAAAGAAATTACCACCCGGATACAGGTTATTTTGTGGTTAAATCTGGTGACAATGATTACATGAATAAGGATTGCCCTATAGGAAGACTCTCCACAAGAAGAGCAACTGGTCAACTTTAGGGGCTTCGTTACCGTACGTGGATTTTAAAACGAAGAGTGTATTAATTTTAAATGTTCTTATAGATACAAAAACTTTTTAAAACATTTCTTAGCTCTACCAGCAGCAGCAAACGTAAAGATTAAGGAACATACGTTCATATATTTTTATTAAAAAACAAGTAAAAACGTTATATTCGACCGGGTCGAATCTTAAATACCCTCCAAATATTTAGTAAGTGAATTTGAAATGTTTAACTTGGTGGGACAGAGTTCCTTTATATAATATCGTACGTCAACGCCCACTAAAGGGGGCGGGGTTCAAATATATACAATATCATGTTTTCCACAGACGAACGTATGGGCATTGCTAGACCGTCTTAAACTTCATCACAATTCTCTTTGGAGGGTATAAAAACTGTATTTTGGCGGTGTCACTCTGGCAAGGGCTGTGGGGGAAACATTTCACCTTTGTCATAAAACTCTAAAAATAAATGCTTGGGATAATTATATACAAAATTAAAATTTCTTTTTTTTTCATGGGTCATTTAGAGGGCAAAGAGGGAGAGGGGGTAGGGCAGAAACAGGTAGACATAAAACTTTAAAAATAAATGCTTGGGATGATTATATACAAAATTTAAAAAAAAATATTTGTTTTGGCAGGGTCATTTAGGGGGCAAAGGAAGAGGGGAGTGGGGGTAGGGCAGAAATCGGCAGCCATAAAACTCTAAAGATAAATGCTTGGGATGATTATATACAAAGTTTAAAAAAAAATTTCTTTTTTTTGGTAGGGTCATTTGGGGGGCAAAGGAAGAAGGGGGGTAGGGCAGAAATCGGCAGCCATAAAACTCTAAAGATAAATGCTGGGGACGATTATATACAAAATTTAAAAAAAAAATTATTTCTTTTGGTAGGGTCATTTAGGGGGCAAAGGAAGAGGGGGGGGGGTAGGGCAGAAATCGGTAGTCATAAAACTGTAAAGATAAATGCTTGGGATGATTATATACAAAATTTAAAAAAAATTTTTTTTTTTTTGGTAGGGTCATTTAGGGGGCGAAGGAGAAGGAGGGGGTAGGGCAGAGTAGTACCATGTTTCGTCTCAGCTTCGTCATTAAAGCTTAAAAGTGTTATTTTTAAGGAATGTAGGCTTAAGTAAAACAATTTGTTAAATTTTTATGCTATTTTTGCCTATAATAACGCCCAATGAAGTGGGCGGGGTCAAAAAATATTTTTATTTTATTTAATGGCTCCAAGTTTAAGGCGTTGGACCGTATTTGACATAAAAATATATAATTCTTAATATTCCGCTCTCAAAAAATAATAAATAGAATGTAATCACGTTCATTTATTAAATATAAAAAATAAAAATAAAATAACAAATAATTTGCAATTTCGCAGATTTGGACCTATAGCCTGTTGGGAAAATTAACATCCTGTAATACGAAATCTCATTCTGTTAACGCGATAAACATAAGAGACTAACATATGATAAAACAATAAAAAATGGTATTAATTATTTGATTGCAAAAATAAACACGTCTCAGTTTGAATCTTTCTACCAATTCAAGATAATATTCCTACGTGCCACTCACAAATAACCACTGCACCATTTTAAAACTCGCATATTCTTATAACGCTTCTTATTAATCCCTCCGTAATTAAGCCGAAAACATCATAGGAAAAATGCAAGATATATATCGCTCCCACTTTCGTAAATATTCAGGTCACCCCCATTCCACAATTTCCAGCGCAAATAGTGTACCTAGGCATTTTTATTTCAATCATTCTGTGTTAATAGCCATTTGTATGTTCTCGAAATCTGCCATAGCAAAGGCAATTAAATCTCGAAGCCTTTGAGAAATATAATATTTTTCTTGATTACTGAAACCGTAGTTGTGGGTAATGAAAAGTTTTTCAATTCTGTTTCAACAAATATATGACGGAGAATGAATTTGGAATCCAAGAAGAACGATTTCATTCTACACTCCAAGAAATAATGCTGTGCCAAGTTACACGAAAAACCTTATCTGAGTCATCACAGTCGTAACGGAACACAGCCAAAGAGTTATTCAGAAGGAGATATTGTTTATGTCAAAATCAATAAAAAAGTAAGAAACAAATTGAATCCAAGAGTTAGAAAAGAAGTAATTTCCAGAAGTAGATAGGGAATGTACCCGCCACGGCAATTAAAATACTCAAATTTCAGCAATTAAATTTAAAAATTTTGTACTGAAATTTTAAAATATTAATTGCCAAATTTGTGTTAATTGGTTTTTTAGTAATTTGATACTTTAATGTTTGTGTGTGTATTTTTTCCCACGGTTAAATATGGGGGGTTCACATTGTTGTTGTTTTTTTTATAATGTTGGGGTAGGCGTGGGAATTTTTGTCTGTCCATATGTGACCTTGGGAATACATATCCGTCGGTATGTGAGCGGAGGAATTTTTGTCTGTCCATATGTGACCTTGGGAATACATGTCCGTCGGTATGTGAGCGTGGGAATTTTTGTCCATCCATGTGTAACCTTAGGAATACATGTGAGGATAGTTTCGTAGAGGGGTGCTGTAGTAACCAAAACTAGTTTGTATATGTGGGCGTGAGACCGTGGGAATTTTTGTCTGTCGATATGAGACGTTGGGAGTTTCTGTCTGTCCATATGTGATCTTGGGAATACATGTCCGTCGGTATGTGAGCGTGGGAATTTGTGTCTGTCCATGTGTGCTATGGCCTAATAGAAAATAAGAAATTGTTAGTATCTGACACAACATTTATTAGGAAGTGCAATATTTCAAAAGTGTTGTACAAATGGATGGCCCTAATGTTTGTGGTTCGTTTCTTCTTGCTGGAACGAGATTTCTTCTTGAATTTTTTGCTTGTTTTTATACCCTCCAAAAAAGAATTTGGAGGATATATTCACTTTGTCATTCCGTTTGTAACGCATCGAAATATCCATCTCAGACCCCATAAAGTATATATATTCTTGATCAGTGATGAAATCTAAGACGAACTGAGCATGTCCGTCCGTCCGTCTGTGGAAATCACGATTCAGTCCAAACGAAAAGAGCTAGACTCTTGAAATTTGGCATAAATATATATAAAGCTTAGAGCAGGTCAAGTTCGAAGATGGGCTAAATCGGGCAAGAGGGAAAAAAGTTCCTCTAAGAAGAACTAAACTAACCCAGAAAAAACAACATAATTTTTAAAGTTTTTTGGTTATTTTGTTAAGCAAATGATATATTTTTATGTCAAATACGGTCCAACGCCTTAAACTTGGAGCCATTAAATAAAATAAAAATATTTTTTGACCCCGCCCACTTCATTGGGCGTTATTATAGGCAAAATTAGCATAAAAATTTAACAAATTGTTTCACTTAAGCCTACATTCCTTAAAAATAACACTTTTAAGCTTTAGTGATGAAGCTGAGACAAAACCTGGTACTACTCTGCCCTACCCCCTCCTTCCCCTTCGCCCCCTAAATGACCCTACCAAAAAAAAAAAAATTTGTTTATTTTTAATTTTGTATATAATCATCCCAAGCATTTATCTTTACAGTTTTATGTCTACATGTTTCTGCCCTACCCCCTCTCCCCCTTTGCCCTCTAAATGACCCTATGAAAAAAAAGAAATTTTAATTTTGTATATAATTATCCCAAGCATTTATTTTCAGAGTTTTATGACAAAGGTGAAATGTTTCCCCCACAGCCCTTGCCAGAGCGACCCCGCCAAAATACAGTTTTTATACCCTCCAAAGAGAATTGTGATGAAGTTTAAGACGGTCTAGCAATGCCCATACGTTCGTCTGTGGATAACATGATATTGTATATATTTTAACCCCGCCCCCTTTAGTGGGCGTTGACGTACGATATTATATAAAGGAACTCTGTCCCACCAAGTTAAACATTTCAAATTCACTTACTAAATACAGGGTGTTTTTTTTAAATGTATAGAACTTCGAATTGAAATAAAACACAAGAAAATCGTTTTAATGTCCATCAATTTGGCTTTATTGGAAGGATAATTTTATGCCATTAATGTTTAAATATGATTTCGGGCATGTGGCCGCCGCGGCTGGCTCGAATAAAGCCAATTCTACAGGTCCAATTTTCAACCATTTTTTCGAGCATATGGGGCCGTATGTTGGCAATAGCGCCACGAATGTTGGCTTCCAAGTCCCCTAACGTTTCTGGTTTGTTGGCGTAGACGAGCGACTTCACATACCCTCAAAGAAAATAATCCAATGGTGTCAAATCACACGATCTTGGTGGCCAATTGACAGGTCCATTCCGTGAAATTATGCGCTCATCGAATGTGTCCTTCAATAAATCGATTGTGACGTGCGCTGTGTGGCATGTAGCGCCGTCTTGTTGGAACCACAACTCATCCACATTCATGCCATCCAATTCGGGAACAAAATAGTCGGTTATCATGGCTCTATACCGGTCTCCATTAACGGTAACTGACTCTCCAGCATTATTTCGGAAGAAGTATGGCCCAATGACTCCACCAGACCATAGAGCACACCAAACAGTCAGTTTTTGTGGATGTAATGGCGTCTCAAGGGTCTCATGTGGATTCTCTTCACTCCAAATGCGGCAATTTTGCTTGTTGACGTAGCCATTCAACCAAAAATGAGCCTCATCACTGAACAAAATTTTGCGATGAAAATCAGCATCGAGATCAATCTCATTTTCGGCCCATACACCAAAATCACGACGCATTGCATGGTCTCGCGGCTTTAATTCTTGCACAAGCTGGATCTTGTAAGGTCGCAAGCCAAGATCTTTGCGCAAAATCTTTCATAAAGTTGATGGACAAAGCTCCAATTGCTGTCCACGGTGGCGAATCGATTCATTCGGGTCCTCTTCAACACTTTACTCTACAGCGGCAATTGTTTCTTCGGTGCGCACAGTTCGACGTCTCTGCGGATGCGTATTATTACATAGAGTAAACGTTGTGCGAAAACGATCCATGGTTAACCGAATTAATTGCTCTGATGGACGATTATGTCGACCATAAAATGGACGGAGCTTGCGGTAAACTTCGCGAACTGAACCATTACTTTCGAAATAAATTTGCACGATTTGCAAGCGTTGTTCTTTTGTCAACCTGTTCATGATGAAATGGCCAACCAAACTAAATATTAATCACTTGACAGCTGACAAAATGGCCGCCAGTTAAAAAAGTGATGCCAACTTAAAGTTCTATACCTCAATAAAAAACACCCAATATTTGGAGGGTATTTAAGATTCGACCCGGTCGAATATAACGTTTTTACTTGTTAATTTTGGTGTGTGTTTACTTAAGATATTTTGTCCAGCAATTCAGCTATTTCTCTTTTGTGTGCAATGCTGGAGTATGGGAAAAAAATTTACTATTGCATAAATATTGAAACTGATATTTTGTTTATTTTATACATGACGAACATCAATGGATTTTATTTGGGGATATGGATGGTGGTGCGATTTCTGAATTTTGTAGAATATGAATATATATGCTATGTTTAAGTGTGTGTGTGTGTGTGTTTGTGTTCTGAGTGGCGATTGGAATGTCTGCCTGTCAGACAGGCTGTGTGTGTGTGACGATTGGTGAGTCTGTATGACAGTCCGCTTTTTTGCTTTCCTGGATTTAGCGCAAGTGGGTCAGTATGCAATGTGATAAGATGTACATATTCATGCGTACATAAATATCTACAAATTTATTTCATTTACGCATACATACAAACAAATAATAAGCGTTTATTCTTTGTGTCCAAATATTCCCTTGACCATTTCAATGAATGAACCATTGTGTTTGTTTGTTTGTGTGTTCTCTGAAAACAAATAAATAATAAGCGTTTATTCTTTGTGTCCAAATATTCCCTTGACCATTTCAAGGAATGAACCATTGTGTTTGTTTGTTTGTGTGTTCTCTGAAATAAATATGTATGTAGGTTTTTATTTGAAAAATAAAAAGACATTTATTTTAATTTTTATAAGCATTTATTTAAAAGTTTGTTAACATTATAATTTTTAAGTAAAATTGCATTCCTTAAGGCACAAACACCATAGTCGTGATAGCTACAATAGATATATTTTGAATGCTCAGTTTCCATTTGTTGAAAATTAATGCAGCCAATGTCTTCAATGTTTTAAACTGTTTAATGAATCATTTTTTCTAGCCATTTTTTCTTCTCTTCCCCCTTAACATATATTTGTGAATTTCTTATATTGGATGTAAAAAACTTGCAAACGCTTTTAATTGAGACTGATCCATCATTCCAGTTAATATGATGATAGTTTTTGGTTAACCAAACTGCTTCTCTCTGCTTTTTGCTTGATAAGTATTCGAAATCAAAAGGCGGTTTTATGATGAAATTGAGGCAATCGTTGTTGCTGAAAACTACAGCTAGTTCTTTTGCGATGAAATCATTTGAATTATTTTTGAAACCTTGCCTACAAAACAATATCACCATTTATAAGACCTTCCGGACTTGACCTTTTATTGGTATGTATTCTATTACGCGGTCATGAATAAGAACGCAGTAAGCTGATGTCGTTGCTGCAATATTTGTTGCTGTTTCAAATTCAATTTTTATATCAATCGGTCCGGTATTGACTGCTTACATCTATACATCTTACATCTACTACAATAATTGGGGCGTTGTCTTTAAACTCAAGAGCAGTTAACAATGGTTGTGGCTCTTTCATATAGTAGCTTTGTTGAAATCTTACATACCGTTCATTTTTAAATTTTATGTTAAGATCATCATATTGGTAAGAGGTTGAATTCAAATGTTCTTTTAAATTAGTGAGGTCACAGTGAACAAATTTGTTATCTCGTTGAAATGCGACCAATACAAAACATGGTCGTTTTTTACTTGCAGCTAATTTAACATTCCAAATATGACTTGTCCCTGTATTCAATTGTGGATACATACGACAATCCCAGCTACGAAATGCCATCGGTATAGAAGCACCATTGTTAATAATTTTAATCATATTCAACTTGCTCTGATCAGATAATTGTACGTGTGGAATTTTCCAGGAAATGAGTGAAATTGTAAGTTTCGATTTTTCAGTAGAAACGCTCGAGTGTACAAGAGCTTCATCATTTTTATTGCGCAAGAGTATCAATTCACGTTTTGCATTAAGTATAACTTTGTTGTAGTCTTCAGCAAATCCCAACAACATTTTTAGTGGTACATAAAAATTAAAATATCCATTCTTAAGATTCAAATCATCAGTTTTATGCCATCCACCATTCTGCATTACAACGCTTGTATGATCGATTTCAATGCCATTAAGCCCGTAGCGTATTTCATCAAATAAATGTGCAACAAAGTCGTTTTTCAATTTAAAATTTTCTGACAAATTTTTCATATTTCAATTTTCATCTACAACGAAACCTTCCATATATATACATATATAGCTCTAACTAGGTAACACGTACAAATCTTGATTTTGTATTGAGATTCGAATCTCATCATTATTATTGTACGATTGTAGATATGGTCTGTAGGTATGATAGTCCTTTTTATACCCTCCAAAAAAGAATTTGGAGGGTATATTCACTTTGTCATTCCGTTTGTAACGCATCGAAATATCCATCTCAGACCCCATAAAGTATATATATTCTTGATCAGTGATGAAATCTAAGACGAACTGAGCATGTCCGTCCGTCCGTCCGTCTGTGGAAATCACGATTCAGTGCAAACGAAAAGAGCTAGACTCTTGAAATTTGGCATAAATATATTTTAAAGCTTAGAGCAGGTTAAGTTCGAAGATGGGCTAAATCAAGCAAGAGGGAAAAAAGTTCCCCTAAGAAGAACTAAACCAACCCAGAAAAAACAACATAATTTTTAAAGTTTTTTGGTTATTTTGTTAAGCAAATGATATATTTTTATGTCAAATACGGTCCAACGCCTTAAACTTGGAGCCATTAAATAAAATAAAAATATTTTTTGACCCCGCCCACTTCATTGGGCGTTATTATAGGCAAAAATAGCATAAAAATTTAACAAATTGTTTTACTTAAGCCTACATTCCTTAAAAATAACACTTTTAAGCTTTAATGACGAAGCTGAGACGAAACCTGGTACTACTCTGCCCTACCCCCTCCTTCTAATTCGCCCCCTAAATGACCCTACAAAAAAAAAATTTTTTTTTTAAATTTTGTATATAATCATCCCAAGCATTTATCTTTACAGTTTTATGACTACCGATTTCTGCCCTACCCCCCCGTCCCCCGCTTCCTTTGCCCCCTAAATGACCCTACCAAAAGAAATAATTTTTTTTTTAAATTTTGTATATAATCGTCCCCAGCATTTATGTTTAGAGTTTTATGGCTGCCGATTTCTGCCCTACCCCCCTTCTTCCTTTGCCCCCCAAATGACCCTACCAAAAAAAAGAAATTTTTTTTTTAAACTTTGTATATAATCATCCCAAGCATTTATCTTTAGAGTTTTATGGCTGCCGATTTCTGCCCTACCCCCACTCCCCTCTTCCTTTGCCCCCTAAATGACCCTGCCAAAACAAATATTTTTTTTTAAATTTTGTATATAATCATCCCAAGCATTTATTTTTAAAGTTTTATGTCTACCTGTTTCTGCCCTACTCCCTCTCCCCCTTTGCCCTCTAAATGACCCTATGGAAAAAAAGAAATTTTAATTTTGTATATAATTATCCCAAGCATTTATTTTTAGAGTTTTATGACAAAGGTGAAATGTTTCCCCCACAGCCCTTGCCAGAGCGACACCGCCAAAATACAGTTTTTATACCCTCCAAAGAGAATTGTGATGAAGTTTAAGACGGTCTAGCAATGCCCATACGTTCGTCTGTGGAAAACATGATATTGTATATATTTGAACCCCGCCCCCTTTAGTGGGCGTTGACGTACGATATTATATAAAGGAACTCTGTCCCACCAAGTTAAACATTTCAAATTCACTTACTAAATATTTGGAGGGTATTTAAGATTCGACCCGGTCGAATATAACGTTTTTACTTGTTTATTATATTTTCGTCAGATAATGGCTTATCCAATACGTTTATTATTGAGCTCATTTTGTTTTCAGTTTGAAATTCAAAGACTTGAGAAAACTTTTGTTTGTTGTTGTAAGTGACCTTTGACGAGCAGATCTTTTCAATTGTGGTTTAGTTTGTAATATCTGTGGATGAGACGTGACTGCCGTATTTTGTGATATACTTCTATTGTATATTATCATTACTTAGTTGGCCTTAAATGTATTCGTATTGTAATTTCATCTCCTCGAAAATTGATTACATCAACGTTCTGATCAACCACGCGTAGTGATAGAGAACTTATCTCTTTGGTGTTTACAGGTAAATAAATGATAAAGAAACTCCTGAAGTGTATGTGATTTTGAATTATTCATAATGTGTTAGTAGCGATACTACTTTCAATTCGCAAGAAAATTACTTTAAAAATATTAACTGGAAGATCTGAGTAATGATCATCGGGCGCACTCTCATATGTGTCGTTTAAGTCAATGGGAGGAAAATAATTAGCATATAGCGCTGATGAGTCGGAGTTCAGAGTAAGTGTTATTGACATTTTAACAGCCTGTTCACAAATAAATAAAGTTTACTACACAGCATGGTTTATAAGAATGATTTGCATGTATATTTCATAATCTTATTTTAAAATTAACTTTAGTTATTAAAAATATTGATATTATTATTGTTATCATTGTGGATGGCGATTTATTTCATTTTCCAACTATAGTATTTCATCTTTGCTTATCCAGGAATTGTGTTGATTAGAAAATCCCAACCATTTAACTAATGCTTTGTCCCCTTTCAGTCGAATTACCTTTTCAACTAGATATGTATTTGGAAATCTAGTTCTTGAAAGTTCTTCCGTGTAGAAGCCACCTTTAATAGGATTTCCAAGATAATCTTCTAATATGTATGTTGTAGCATATGTATTCTGAACTCTTTTGATTGTGAAAATTTCTGTTGTAAAATTCGGAGTAAAGCCTTTCTCAAAAATATGTTTATATTTGTTAATACGTACATGGTCCCCTGCATTAAATTTTGACATTTTGTACATCTTTAAATGGCTGTATACTGTGTTTAGAAGCTGGTTTTCATGTTTTGAGTTGACTTTAATCGGTGGCATTTTAATGGTGCGATGAACTTTTCTATTGTATGCATTACCCCCCGGGGGTGCCGTTGGGGAGCTTGGTTATGATGTCAGACCTTGCTTCAGCACAGATCCGGGGAGAGGGTTATGCAGTTTTTACAGACGTGGCTTTTGCTGACAATCCACTAAAACTCATATGTTACCTGCCCAATCCCTGAAGTTGCAGTGCAACGGGAGGGCATATAATAAATTAAAAAGTAGTAGGTACATCTTTGCTGAAGAATATAATAATACAAAAAGTAGTAGGTCTACCTCTGCTAAAAAGTACATCGTCCTAGTACGATCACTGTAGTAGGAGCCTGCCTCCACTCCGAAACATATCCGTAGACACGAATGGAAATATGGCAAAGAGGACCGAAGTCAATAGAGAGTAGAAAACCTTGACTGGTTTTGCTCTCGGGGGTTATACAGTTTTTGCAGACGCAGCTTTTGCTGATAGCCCATAAAACTAATATGTGCTCTGCCCAATCCCTGGAGTTGCATTGCAACGGGAGGGCATATAAGAACATAAAAAGTAGTAGGTACATCCTTGCTGAAAAGTACATCGTCCTAGTACGATCACTGTAGTAGAATCCGCAGCCACTCGGAAACAAATCCGAAGATACGCATTGAAATTTGGCAAAGGATTGTTCCTATGTAGTCTGTTGTAAGAAAGAAGGTTAAGGACGTCTGATACCGTAAGAGGGCCGAAGTCAATAGAGGGCTGAAAACCTATACTGGTTTCGTTCTCGGGGGTTACACAGTTTTCTCAAACATAACTTTTCCTGGTAACCCATAAAACTTATAAGTACCTGCCTGGTTTCCGAATAGGATCCGGGATAGATCCCAGTAGGAAACTTAGCCGGTCTACTGTAAGAGATCTAAAGGAGTAGGGGGCCTGCGCGACGGTCACGACGGTTACGATGTTTTTCAGGCAGTACATTTGCATGTTCCTCCGTAAAACGTTTATGTTACTGCACAACCTATGTTACAGTGTAACGGATGTGCATATAAGAATATAAAAGTAGTAGGTTCGCCTACGTGCCTGAGTAAGAAACTTTAGGTGCGGCGACACCTATGTTTGGGTAAAAAAGAAACCGAAGTCGATAGAAAGTTTATGGAACCTCCACTGGTTTGACTTTCGAGGCTTTACCAGTAGTCAGAACTGGTACCACGGGATCCAGAACGAGCCCCGCAGTTTACTGCGGCTGGATATTGGTGAGGTCTCCCTCGGGAGTACACGTGGTGGTTTGTGGTCACCAATTTGGTGGACGATTTGCCAGATAAGGATTAATGTTCAATCCTTGCGCTTGGACATCGGTCCGGCTGATAGTAACAAAATCTATGTGTTGTTGTGGATCAAAAAAAAAAGATCATCTAGATAGGATCGGCACTCTAGCAAGGTGTTAGATCATGGGGCTTACCAAATCATGTTCTAGAAATTGCCACCTGGGTGCTAAGAGGGCTGCTGGTAACACTTTATTTCACCCGATGTTAAGAGCATCGTCAGGTTAGGTCACAAGGCAGGAACTGACGTAAATCAATGACATATTTGTATGCATTAAGTAAATCTTTGTATATATCAAACCAGTTGTAGGAACCATTAAAACTGAACGCTTTCCACATCACTCATTTTAATGTTCTATTGAATCGTTCTACCATTGATGCTTTCATGATGCTATAGGTTGAGTATTGATTGACGTTGTATTTATCCATCAATTGATTAAGGTGTTTGTTGAAGAATTCTTTACCATCATCTGTTTGTAAGTTTTTTGGCACACGCCCCAAATGAAAAATAGTCTCCATTGTCTGCGTTGTGTCAACAGCTGTCTTTCTTCTCAAAGGTACTGCCCAAGAATTTTTGGAGAATGTATCAATTACAGTTAGCAAAAATCTATAATTTTTATTGTATGTTCCCGATTTCAACTAAATCCGCTTGCCAAAGATCGTCTATTCCTTTCATAACAACTCTACGACGCCCAAACATTTTTCGAGCTTGCTTATAGAGCTCGCTCACTAAATTTCTTTTTGTATCCATGTCTAAGCTTTAAGAAGTCTTTTGGGTGTTGCGATCTATCTGATGCGCTTTGAGCAATTGACACAAGCATCATTTAATCTTTCAATTTCTTCTTCGAAGGATGCTCTGATCTTGGAAATGCTTCCTTGCATATTTTTCCTCTCTTCCAACTGTAATATTATATCATGTTGTTGCATTTCGATTTGATTTTTTAGAGTATTGGGCATTTTGTTGTTATCTTCTTTAAATTCTTTTAATATTATGTGTTCTACTTCTTCGATTTGAGTTTGCAAAAACAATTTGTTTTGTTTGCATTGTTTCCCTCCAAAACTTTGCAACATTTTTGATTCTTTTGTTTTGGACATCAATCGTGTTGTTCGCATCCAAAAAGAACCCCAACAATTTAGGTGCATTTTTCAATGAAATTATACTGCTAGTGTCGTTTAGATAATGTCCGAATTTATCAACATACATAATTTATATATAAAATGTGCATGCGTTTATATAGTTTATACTATTTTATATTAGCTTCACGTAGTTCTTCAATAATTGAGACAATCTCGTTGTTGTGATTAGTATGACCAGCAGACTGTGATGCAAGCAGTAGTCTAAGTCGATCTACCAACTCGTTTGGATCATCCCAGTATATATAGTCTGATTTATGAGGATTTACCTGCATCAACCCCTTCCCTAAATAATTAGCCTTTGTTAATTCCGATGAGCTCTTATAATATTTCTCTTTAAAAAGTTATCCAATAATATGTTTGTTTCCTTGATTTGACCATCGGACTTATAATCTCTTCTATGTGCATTGGTAGTAAGTAATATTATTTTTATAGATTTCAAGCTCGAATTTATCATAGTTTTTTGATGTTCTATGAAACATCAAGGAAAAAACTCCTGGGGTGAGAGCCCATATTTGAAAAGCAACCTGTATTTTATCTTGATTTAACTCGATGTTGCTACTACCAAATTCCCATTCGTTATTTTATCTCTATGTGGGCCATAGTTAGTATCTAGTTCATTTCTTGATTGCAATAGTGATAAGTCAGGATAAATCTCGTCATGATTAGAATGTTGTGAATAAAAGTAATCTTCATCAAAATCGCTGTTACTTTTACTATTAGACTGTTTAAACATTGATTCTTCAATTATTTTGTTAGAGGTATTTGTTTCCAACTTCATTGTTGAGTTCTGAGGATGAAAACTGGCACTGTCCTCATATTCAGTTTTCTTATCATTCTTTTCTTTTTTATTCGGTATATCAATATGTTTAGAGCTATTTATAAATTCTTTTAAAGGTTCTGTTATGGGTTGAATGTATCTCTTAATTGCTCATGTGTATCTATTTCACCACTTTTTATACTACGAAGCTTTTTCTTCAATATATTTCTTGTTGTCACCAAGTCTTTTAGAATTTTTTCATTCATTTCAGCTATTAGGTGTCAGCTCAGCTTATCAAATATCAGATCAGGTTATCAGATCAGGTATCAGATCAGTTTATTAGGTATCAGATCAGCTTATCAAGTGTCAGATCAGGTTATCAGATCAGGTATCAGATCAGTTTATCAGGTTATCAGATCAGGTATCAGATCAGTTTATAAGGTATCAGATCAGTTTATCAGGTGTCAGATCAGATCAGTTTATCAGGTATCAGATCAGGTCATCAGGTATCAGATGAGGTTATCAGATCAGCTTATTAGGTATCAGATCAGATTATTATGGATCAGATCAAGTTTTGTTTAGATGACCAGTTATAACAATCACATGTATAAATCTTAAAGCCAGATTATGTACTAAGCGATACCCTTGATGAACAGTAATTTATACTATGATGAAGTAATCAAATGATTTTCTATAGTGGGCATTGTTTAGTTCATTATCGTTACTTATCATCAAAAATTAATATTTAGTCTTCCAACATTCTTGACATATATACTGAAACTTTTCTAAGTTCATGGCTGGCAACATTGTCATCGTATATCATATTTTTCGCATCTTGTTTAAACATTATAATTAAATTGGCATTATCTCTTATTAAATGTTTTGGAATTCTTGTGTAGGTTTGACACAAGTATAATGAATCTACTTTCTTATGACGCCCCATACAAAAATATGCACGTATATTGTTTTGGTTTTCACATGCAACATCATCGAAAATCATAATTGAGTTGCTTTTAGCTACGCTATGAGGAACAACGGACTCATTGCCTGCGAATGTGTAGTATCCCATTCTTTTAATTGGCGAAATTAAATTCTTTAGGTATTCATATTTAGGTTGATACAGAGATTTTGAGTACAAATAGATATTTTCATACTTGAGACCATTAGGACTTTCTAGCAAACTGATCATTGCATTAGTTTTTCCACAATTGGAAGGACCAACTATTAATGCTCGAATAGAATTTGGTAGCAAGGAACTATGTCTTATTTTTGTACTGTCACTTTACGAACTAAAATATTTTTGTGTTGCTTTACTAAGCGCATTTCAATAATTACTTGTAAAATTCACAAAACAATATCTTTTATTCTAGAATAAAATAATATGGTTACGTTTTATAAAAAAAAACATTCAGTCATAAGAAAACTATCGTTGGAGAAGGTTTACTAAATAAAACAATAAATTCTCTACCTTTTAAATTACATCTTCCTGGATATCAGTACTGTGGACCTGGCACAAGATTACAAAGGCGTTTAGGTAGAGGAGATAAAGGAATTAATTTATTGGATGCTGCTTGCAAAAATCACGATATGCTTACTCAAAAAACAAAGAATTAAACAGTAGACACCAAGCTGATAAAATTCTTGAAAATAGGGCTTGGGAAAGAGTTCTTTCAAACGATAGCAATCTTGCAGAAAAAATATTTGCATATATGGTGACCAACGCAATGAAAGCAAAAACTAAATTTGGTATGGGCACGGAGAAGAAGAGGAGAAATAGGCAAAGACTATCGCCACGTACTCATTTAAATGACAAAAAGCTGTTCAATAGTTCAATTAGAGCAGCAACAAAAACATTACGGAAGGAAAAACCACAAGACATTAACTCGGCCATTAAAATCGCTTGTAAAGTAATCAACAGATCACTTAAGGGGCAAAAGGCACGCGTTGTAACACCACGCATAATCAATATTCCAAAAGTTGGTGGATTTTTACCGCTAATTCCGATTGTAACTGCTCTAGGTGCACTTGGTAGTCTAACAACTGGAGGTGCCGCTATAGCTAAGGCTGTAAATGCAACAAAGAATACAAAAAAACAACTTGAGGAAGCCACCAGACACAATAAAGCAATGGAGTCTATTGCTGTGGGAGAAGGACTGTACCTTAAACCATATAAAAAGGGTTATGGACTTGTTTGTAAAGATCATTCAAAAAACTATTAGATATGCTACCCAACAAACCATTATCAGAATTTGATCTAAGAAAATTTTCAAGAAATATTCCACACTTTAGAGGAGTTTTCATGTTGGACTCGCTGCCCACACGTGCAAGGAAAATCGAATGTGGAATAATCAATTTATATTTGTCAACAGGACCAGGTACTCCTTGGGTAGCATACTATAGAAACAATGATGACAAACAATATTTCGATAGCTTTGGAAATTTACAACCTCCTTTAGAAATAATCAAATACCTAGGTAGAAATATTGAATACAACTGCAATCCACATCAAAACTTTAATACATTTAATTGTGGTCACCTATATAATATAGGTGACCATATCTTTCCACGAAAAAAGAGGACATTTAGAAATGTACTAAAAAAAATTGTATTTACTATTTATAGTCAATTGCATATATTCTAGGCACTTATGTACATATTTATATGTATAAATGTTTTTTAAACAAAATATGACCAGAACTTAAAATATGTCCAAAAATATTACAGTCATTTGATTAAACGATTTTTTGATGATTATAATTTCTTTTGTATTGGTGATTTTAACTTTTAGTGTATTGAGAAAATAAAACGTTTAATTTTGGAGTTTAAACAAAAAATAAGCATTAATAATTAAAAAAAAGTACAATAAAGGACATTTCAATTAAAAAAAGGACACTTTAATTTTTGTTAATCTAAGATGGCATCATGTAAAAAAAGAGGACTGTCCTTTTAAAAAAAGGACGGATGGTCACCGTACCTATATTTGAAAATTCTTTATGAAATAACTAAATATATCAAATAAAACACAATCATATATATGTATAGTTAAAAAAAATTTCTTTTGTTTTATTTGAATTTTTTTTTTTTGTTAATTATGAAATATATAACATAATATTTCACAATTTATAAGTTTGAACTTAAACTTCGAAGTAATCACAATATAAGCTTTCTAGGCACTAAGAATTCTAACTGAAAATTGATAAACAATGATATTTGATTTGTATGTAAGAGAGAGAGAGCGAGGGAGCAAAAGACGAATAGATAAATAATGAAATCTATACTTAAAGCTAAAAAATTGGAAGAAGTTAGAGAGATATATGTATAAATTTTTGAGTTCTTGACTCAAAATTTGAAATTAGTTTTAGAGTGAAACGCAGATTTAGTTTTTTGAATTGTATATCATTTATCTTACAACTGATTCGTTGAAAGCAATTATTAGTAGGGAACTAGTAGTCAAAAAGATCGCAAGCCAATTTCAGATACAAAAAGTAACAAAAATTTAAAACATGAGCGAAATAAGAAACAAGGTTAAACAATTCTTAGCCGATTTTGAAGGATGTCAACTATATGAATACAGGGAAATGGTGAAATTTTTCCTTCATATGTTGGATGAAAACCAGGAGTTTGGTATAATGGAAGATGAGGATAAGGACGATGGTCACTTCAAGTCTTGTCCGTGGAGTCATCCAGATTGTGAAGAAGGTCCAGATACTTGCCGATGGTCCGTATTTTATTTGAGAAAAATGGTGATAAATAATTTAATTAATTCGAATTATGTAATATTTCATTGAAGCTAAATAAAAATTCAAAAAACAATAAAACAAAAATCAAAATTTTTTTTCTCTTTTTTAATATATTTATTTGTACAATTTCTATTTATTTCTCTTAAAAATAAAACAATTTGGTTTCTTAATACTAGATATTATCACATTTCTTCTTCTTGAAGCAATATCTGCTAAAAGCATATCAAGTTCGTAATGAGGATTGGTTTCTTCTATACGAAAATGATGCCATGGTAAAATATTTATGATATTGTTAGTAATTTTTCTCTTATCGTCTGCATAACAAGAGAAAAATTGGCAGTACTGCGTCACCCACTGTCAATCCCGGCAAAAACATTATTAACCCATCGCGCAAAAATTCTTCACGCAGGGCCAACGATGCGAGGCGCTCCGCCTTAAGAACTAATTCGCACTTTGGTGCGATCCCGGTTGACCAGCTTTCTGAAAAGCAGGCAGCCTCTCTAAAGTGGGCACATGCTCATGTGTCGAGGCTGCAAATAAACTCCTCCACTGCACCTGCCACGGTTGCGGCGCCTAAACGGCAACTTTCGGAAGAGGAAAACGATGCAGCTAGGGCTTCTAGGGCAAAACGTCATAAGAAGAACCCTCCGAAAGGCACCTTTAGTGAGATCGCCAAAGGCAAGCTCATAAGGGCCATAATCGATAGGGATGTGTCAGACGGTGCCATTTCCCATGCCAGGTGGGATTTGGTTAACCAAAAACTGGCGGGAGTGTTCTGGAAGATCCGCAAGGAGAATCCGGGACCGCCGCCTCAATGCGTCGATGCTGGCTGGCACCAGCACGGCGTTAAATTGATGGCCTGCACGGATGAATGCTCAGCGTCTCTGTTGAAGAAGGCCATCGAAGCTATTGGCGAGGTGTGGGAAGGCTCTAGGCTGGATGTGGATTCCTTGGAAGACATACCCAAAGACCAAGAGCCTTGACCATAGTCCCTGCTGAAACTTCTTCCCCGAAGGAGATCCTTAAGGACTGCAACCCGGATCTATCCACCCATGACTGGAAGGTAACTAAGGTGAATGCACCCGAGAGGTCTAGAAGGGATGTTGTTCTGATTCTCAATAAAGAATCTTTGTCACCGATCCGTAAGAGGGGCAACAAAATCTTCTACTGTTTCAGTACGATTCTGTTGCGCCTCTACCGGACACATGCCAAGAAGAACCGCAACCGAGGGGATGGTGCTGCCGACGGCGCTGTTGACTGCGCTGCTGCTGGTGTGTCGAACGTAGCTTCATACGGGCAAGAGGACACCTACTCAGTCTCTGACTTGGTGGGTGGCTTCTTTGAACGGATGGTAGTCGCGGATGAGGACACTGACGCCCTCTTGTAATACAGCTAAGAGGACGCCAACACCACCGTAATTGCGCTCCCGGATGGTGAAGGTGACGGAAATAAACCTCCACCACTCTAAAGCAGCATCCGCTGCGATGCTCCTCCAGGTGGTAGAGAGGAAGGAGGAGCTGGTTATGGTCCAGGAACCCTGGGTCCACCAAGGACGGGTTCATGGACTGACACTAAAGGGCTATAAGCTATTGTTTGCCAAAGACACAGGTAATATTAGATCTTGTATCTTGGCTAAAAACTCTTTGCGTATCTTTATCCTATCTAATTTCAGTGATGGGGATGCTGTAGCAGTTGCTATGGAGACTCCGTCCTGTACGGTTTGGCTGGTCTCGAGCTATATGGCGCATGACCAAGAGGGCAGTCCACCAAATGGCAAGGTACGCGGTATTGTGTCCAGGGCGATAAGCACGAGGACGCCTATAATAATAAGTGCTAACGCTAATTCACACCACACCTCCTGGGGTAGTAGCGATACTAACGAGCGGGGTGAGTATCTCTTCGATTTCATTTTAAATAATAATCTTGAAATTGTCAACAGGGGTTCAGAACCCACTTTTATTGTGTCTAACCGTAGAGAGGTTTTATATGTAACATTGGTTAGTGCAGAGCACACCAATCTGGTTAGCGGTTGGAGGGTTGCGGATGACTGCTCCCTATCCGACCATCGCAATATTGACTTTAACATAGGGTTAGGTGAAAGTTAATTTAATCCTATAGTTAACAGGAAGAAGACTGACTGGGAGCTACAGAACAATGTATTCTGCAACTCCTTATCGACGTCTCCAACTATTACAAATATTGGGGACATTGACTCTGCTGTGGAGATTCTAAGTGAATCGTTTCGCTGTGCCACTAATGTGGCTTGCAAACCAACGGTTTGCAGGGGAAGCGCCAAACCACCAGGGTGGAGCCCGAAAATTGCACATTCACGAAAAGAATGTCGCAGGCTATTCAACGATGCTAAACGATCAGGCGACTGGTCGACATACAAAACCTCGTTGAATCGCTTTAAGAATCTTGTCAGAAACGCAAAAAGGAGGTGTTGGAGGGCTTTCTGCAGTAATGTGGAGGGTTCATCTGAAACCAACAGGCTGCGTAAGATGCTACCAACCGCACCGGTTGTACCCAGCTACATACAGAAACCCTGTGGTAGCTAGACCATGAGTAGTCAAGAGACGCTGAGCGTACTACTCGACACTCATTTTCCTGGTAGCCAGGCGGCACCTTTAACAGGCACTGTCGATGGCAGCTTGACGACATACGCAGTCACAACTCCATTGGATATGGAAAGGCTCCGCTGGGATGTACACAGCTTCGATCCGTTCAAATCTCCGGGACCAGATGCAATAATTCCACGGATCTACAGAGAAATGCAGTCATTGTCCTACCTTGGCTCACGGTAATTTACAGTGAATGCCTTAGGAGGGCATATATACCTATATTTTGGCGTAATTGCAAGGTTGTCTTTATCCCGAAGGGGGGTAACACGTCACACACCAAGCCTAAAGACTTCAGACCGATAAGTCTTACTTCTTTTTTACTCAAAACTTTAGAAAGGGTAATTGATATTCATCTGAGAATGACCATTCCGAATGAGCTTCTCTCTAAATCACAGCACGCCTACACTAAAGGCAAATCTGTTTAAACGGCACTACATTCTCTAGTGAGCCACACAGAAAAATCTCTTGAGTATAAGGAATTTACTATGGGGGCTTTTCTGGACATAGAAGGTGCTTTCAACTATGTCAACCCCGATTCCATCATCAATAGGATGGTAGCAGTAGGGATTGATGACAATTTATGCTGGTTTGTTAGAAACTTACTAACTTTCAGGGTAGTCAGGGCCTCGATTGGGGATGTCACTGAGTATAAGGCAGTCTATCGGGCCACTCTACAGGGAGGTGTTCTGTCACCTCTGGTGTGGAACCTGACCATTAATTCGCTTTTGCTAAGTCTAGAACGCAGACAGATTATGACTGTCGCGTACGCGGATGACGTAGCGGTGGCGATATCGGGTAAGCACTTGGATACCATATCTCAGTGTATGGTGTCTGCGCTGGCTCTGCTGAGTAGGTGGAGTGTCAGCTGTGGGCTCGGCAACAACCCAGCCAAGACTGAGTTGGTGCTCTTCACTAGGAGGTACAAGACCGATAGCTTTATTCACCCAAAGCTTAACGGCACCTCCTTGAAACTATCTAAGACCACCAAGTACCAGGGTGTGATTCTGGATAGTAAACTATCATGGAATCAGAACATACAGGCGAGAGCGGAAAGGGCCTTAGTGGGTATTTAAACATGCAAAAGGGCAGTAGGCCTCAAATGGGGTATCAACCCTAAGGGGATCAATTGGATCCTTGAGGCTGTTATTAAACCAGTACTCTTTTACGAGGTATTGGTTTGGTGGAATGCGATGAACAAGCAGACTCATCGCAGAACCTTTGAAAAAGTCTTTCGGGTCGTAGCGAGACTGATGACAGGTGCACTACGGTCTACACCAACGGGAGCAATTTTTGCAATGCTAAATTGGCTCCCGGTTGACATTCTGGCCAGACAATTGGCTCTATTCTCTGCGGTCAGGTTGAATACAGTATGTCCATGGACTAGGACTGACTATGGGCATGCTAGGATTTTAAGAGAGCACTCGGAAATCCATGCCAACATTGACTATTGTATACCAAGACCCTTCTTTGGTGGACTTTTCCGTTCCATTGTCGTTGACAGGGAACAGGTGGACAGACTTTCCTTTCCCGAGGATTCAGTTAGAGTTTCCACTGACGTATCCAAAAGGGGAACAAGAACGGGTGGAGGCTTCTATGTGGAGAACTTCCATGTAAGATCTTCATTCCGGCTCCAAGACGGTTGTACTGTCTTGCAAGCCGAAATCTCTGCTATTACTCGGGCAGCGAGATGGCTAAAGTACTAAAGGATATCGAATGATATCTTCATTGTTACCGATAGGAAAGCAGCCATCTCTGCTATTAGTGGTGTGTTCAGTACATCAAAAACTGTAGTCGAATGCCGACTGTCTATCAACGATATAGCGAGACATTCGAGGGTGACACTGGTTTGGGTGCCGGGACATTCTGGATGTCCAGGCAACCATACTGCGGCTAAGATTGCCAGACAAGGGACTAAATTGAACAGTTCAATGATCAGTCACTTCACTGGCATTCCATTATCGCGATGCAAGTCTCTGATTCAAAGCGAATCATACAAACTAGCTCAACTTAGGTGAGAAAGCGTGGCTAACTGTCTCGTGGCAAGAGCCACGTGGCCCCGTTACGATTTGCGCAAAACACGCGACCTTCTCAAGTTTGACAAGGCACGCATGTGTCAACTGGTGAACGTTCTGACAGGACACTGTAGCTTTGGGATTCATGCGAGGAGAATGGGTCTAATATACAACGACTATTGCAGAAGCTGCAATGATGAAGAGACTGTCCTCCATCTTCTGTGTCAGTGTCCGGCCCTTGCAAATGCAAGGGCAGTGGCGCTGGACTCCCGATTCCTGTCAGACTTAGACAGCCTGGCAAACATGGAGCTTCCAGGGGTATCATCCTTCCTCAGGGGTACAGGATGGTTTGAAACGGCGGAGGACATCCCTTAGGAGGTCCTCTGCTTAAGGGCATCACAAAGGGACCGAATTGACGGACCCAAGAGGATTGTCCCGCCAGGGACAATGGCCCTCTAACCTAACCTAACCTTCATTTTGAATGCTAAAGGAATACATCTTAGATCGCAGCCCAACAAATTCTTTCATTATTTTCCCTTAGTTTTCGTCTTTCATCATACCCAAAACTTTTTTGTTCAAAAGAGGAATGTCGTACTTATTATCTAGAGCATAATCTGATGTATCAAATTGATGTTCGATGTCACGTTTGATGTCCGCGAAGACTTTTCTTCGGTTTGTATTGTTTAAATGAAAGAGTCAGTGTCAATATAATTTAATGATAACTTTTTCTTGAACTTAGGTTGCATGTAGCCGTAATGGAAATCATACATTTTCCATTTAGAGAGTTCAAGTACGCAAAGTCACAAGTAAATGAGCTTATTGTAAAATGCCTTCACTCAATTCATGTCGATAGCTACCATATCTTCAGAAAATATGGAAAAACTATGGAAATCGGATTTTGATATCCAGTCTTGAGCCCCCAAATGATTCCGATTAGTTCTGCTCCAATTGGTTACAATTCTTACATTTCTCCTCTTGTCCACATTCTCCATAGTCTTCCCATACACTGCATTATTAAGCAATTTGAAGAAATTTTTCTCAAAAGCATTTTTAGCAGTGGCTCTATGCTAGGTATTTATAGGTCGATATAACCTTTTAGCCATGGAGATTGTTTAAATGTCAGAGTACCATGTATTTTCTTTAAAACTAAACCATATTTCAAGCATTGTCCAAGAACTCTATAATGTATAACGTATAAATCCTTTGTAGAGAAATCGGTTATCAATTTGTTGTGCTTCGATTGCAAAGTTTTTTTATTTTCAACACAAAAAGGAAGGTCATTGTGTAAGTCGTGTAGGTTAAAAGGGTAATCCAATGTGACTTCAAACACATAACCATCTGTTGAATTATCGGCTATGCTTTCCGGATCCAAATTCAGCTCCTCATTCGATAACCATCTGAATCCTCCGTATGGGAGATATTCAGACATCACCCAACCGTACAGGTTATTTGCATCTAGGTATACAAGAAATTCGGACGGTTTCTCTGTATCAAAATCTTCTAAATATTTGTTGTTTGCTTTAGATTATCTTTTACTACACTGTACAATTCCACCACGTATGCCCTTTTTCATAAAATTGTACTTATCTATGTCTGTTAATAATTCGAGCTCAATTCTTGTATATTTCAACATTGCATCCCATGAAAGTCCAGGAGCTGTGTAATATTGACATGGATCCAGCTCATATACACTTTTACAAACTTTTCTGAAGTTCACGAAAATATCGTTTAGTAAAAGCACGCCTGTTTTTAAATATAATCCCATGTAATCTTTCATGGTTTTGCACTCATTAAGCTTTTGAAAAGAATTTAGAAACACATACGGAAAAATATCCTTTTTCTTAATCAGCTGAAATTCTTTTTCTGAGGGAAATATAGATTTAATGGTGATGAAATCATTATCGCCTAAGTTTGAAGCCAATGATTCCAAACTGTCGGCCATTGTGTCAAGAAATCTTATTTCATGATTATGACCATCGCTCATTTCTGTGAATTGGGAATGTGATATATATATTTTTCCTTGTTAAGAGGGAGTACTTTTAGTTGCATAGCAATTTTTCCCAATTCATTAACAAAAAGATTTGAATCACAATTGGAATAGTTGTGAAAGTATACTGGTATGAACTCAGGAATTTGGTAATTTAAATTACAGTTTTTGTGGGCTGCACCTCTAAATTTTCCACTAACGTGACAGTGATCTCTAACACGATCATTACCTAGACTCTGTTGATATGACAAGTCAAAGCATTATAAAAATTATAAGTATCTGAAGGGAATAGAACATTTTTTTTCTTATTATTCAATAAATAATTATTATACATATCTTCGCAGTCTTTAATTAAAAATTCTAAAAATTTTTCTGAGGCGTCCTTACCCGTATATATTCTTAATTTATCTAAGTTGTTATTATGAAAACACTTAATATAGTAGCTAAAAGCACAACGGATATGTTTCTTAACTAATTTGGTTTTGTTACTCACACTAACATCAATCTCCTGTAATATGCATTCGAAGTCTGCATATATAACGAAGGGCACATCCAATTTCCTGTGATGCCCCTTAAAATTAAGAATATTATTTGGATCTGACGGCATAGTGGTGACAATTTTACCGCATTCCAATATGTGTTGCTCCATAGTCCCATCATTGTGTGTGTATTGCAGTAGCTTTTGCAAAACAAACGTTTTCTGCGGTGCCTCGTAGTCTGATGTTTTAAAAGTCTGTGGAAGGAAAATCGATATAAATATGCATATCAATATATTTGTATGTGCGTAAGTGTATATGTGTATTTCTTTACTTACATTGATATGTTTTTTATAAAAATAAAGTGATGACACTCGCCTTTCTTTAGAAGAAGTAAGTTAACATGCTTGTTTTTTTCTTCTTTTGTGAAGTAAAATGGACCAATAATTTCATCAGCTTCCGCATCATACCCAAACACATTAACACTGATATAAATATTGTTCCCTTCAAAAATTCTGATATCCTTTAATTTTAGAGGGAAACTTAAAAGGCTGAAATCTAGCACAACATTATTTTCAATTCTGATTAATTCGCTACTTATGTCAGCAATATTATATGAGCTGCACCGTCGTCGTTCTTCAATATCAGATGAATCCAGTGCAGGTATTATGTCACATTTAAAACCATAAATGTCATTGTTTTCGACAGATGTTTTGTTTCCAAGCAGATTTATTTTTGAGTTTTTCTGTCGTGCGAATAATGTTCGATCCTTTAACAAGAGATGACTTGTTAATACTAATTTCTGCCTGAACTATACGCGTTAAAGTCCAACCAGAATCCCTTTTCTGAAACTCAGACATTTTGTTCAAAATTTCAGCAATCTGCTTAGCGATTAGTTCCTCTATGTTATCTCCTACAGCAAGCAATGTCATTTTGGCTCTATGGGTTATAATCAGAAGTCGGCGGCGGGTTGCACGTGAGAATAAAATTTAATTTTGAGAGTCACACACATGCTTTTACTGAGTACATATAGTTACTCTCATTCTCGTACGAACCTTCAATGGTTGAAGTTGTTATTGTCGTTGTTGTATGTTTATGAAAAAATACCTTACTGTTGTTGCTATTGTCGTTGTTAGTTTATGAAAAAAGTGTATGGAGAAAAATGTTATTAGCTCTCACTCATCAAACTTACAATGAAGATGTATGTGTTTGCCGATACCTGGTTATAATGCTTAACTCCAATTCTTCTTCAATAATTTTAATATATTCTGCTAAAATACTTATATTAAATTTTAATAACTTGTGTTTATTCAAGTTCCAAAACTAGCTGATCTTTTTTATTAGGGATTGCGTATGTGATGATATTGTTTTTGAATGCTTTGGATATTTCATAATATCCTACATTATCTTCGGTATTTTCCTCTGAGTTAACACATGGAGCACTTATCGAATTGGATATCGTTTCTTGTCCTGCTACTTCTTCTCTGTCAGGGGAACATATATCCATATCTTCATTCAACAAAGTAGCTCCATAGTGAATTTCTCGTTGTTGTTGTTGTTGTTGATGCTGTTCATATTGCTGAAACTGATGTGGTTGTTGTTGGTATTGTTGCAACTGATTATTCGAACTTATGGGGTAGTACATGTAGCTTGGATTCTGATATTGCTGGAACTGATTATTCCATGTCATTGGCATGGAATAGTATGAAGACATAGCATATTCTTGATAATTCTGTGGAGCTCCGAACCCCATAAGATGTTCATTCCTTGTCATTGGGGTCGGATAATAAGAAACCATAGGATATTGATGTTGGAAAGTGCTTGCCTGTTCATTCCTTAAGGATGTGTGTGGTTTTCCATGTGCTGCATGATTTTTGATGTGATTCAAATATGATTTTTGGTATTTGTATGCCTTATCACAAATAGCACATTGATAAACAGAAGAAGGACTCATATTATGTTTTGTTTGTTTTTTGTTTAATGTATTAATAATAATAACACAAATATTGTTTTTTTTATACAAAATATACACTTCAGGTTACTGGAACTTATTTATTACGGATTTGAAAACACTTTTAAATACAATACTGTACTGACTCGAAGTTGGAAAATTTTCTGAGTTATACACACAGATATGCTTAGTATTTTTGTGGTAAAACTGTGGCTTACTTGTGGTACATAATTTTTAATAAAGTAGTTTTAGAAGTACAGCGGGTATATGAGATTGAACTACTATGTAGGCAAACTTATGTAAGCAAACTGAATATAGAATAACGCATACACGTTTCATGATTTCATACTGAAATAAACTCCTACGTAGACAATATTTATGAAAACATAAAATTTTAGTATGTGTACCAAACTCTCTGATATAAACCGAATACAGAAACATGCTTCAGCGTGCAGGTATCTTACAAAGTTTGGAACGGAATGTGATATATACAGGGTACAGAGACATGATTATGCATGCAGATACGATACAAAATGTTTAAGGGAATGAAACTGCTACGTAGACAATATTTATGTAAACAAATATTTTGATAAGTGATATACACAGAATACGTTGGCATGCTTATGCATGTAGAGACGTTCCAAAATTTTGTAGCAAAAGAAACTGCTACGGGGACAAAACTTCGTGGTATATGATTAACTACAACAGTTTTGTAGCGAAACAAATTATCAAAAGCAGAATTAGTAAAATTTTAAGTTGAGCTTTTATTTGTAAAATGAAGCCCTTCTGGTACACTCCATTGTATCGCAGACTTCAGCGTCATCACTTGAAGGAATATCTGAGAAGAGCCAGACAGGAAGAATTCGAGACATATCTTGAAGAAGATGAGGAGCTTTTCCTAGAGCTGTCATCGCAGTCAACGTCTGACGCACCCCAAGAAAATGCAGCATATGAAGAGATGCTGACAGGCAATGAGGAGTTATTTTTAAACGTTAATACTCAGCCTAGCGGAGTAGAATGTGAAAATAATAAACCTCAAATAGAAATTGTATTACAGGATGTTAATTTCCCAGCCTGTTGGGAAGGTTCAAATCTGCGAAACTGCAAATTATTTTTTATTTATTTTTATTTTTAATAAATGAACGTGATTGCATTCTATTTATTAATTTTTTTTTTTTTTTTTTTTTGAGAGTGGAATATTAAGAATATTTTTCATAGTCATTAAACCAGCAGAAGGGATCAGTACTGATTTCGAGGCCGCTATGCCATCTCATCAGCGTTCTTTGTTCAATTTTTCCACTTTTGCAAGTGGTGCTAGTTAGTAGGAATATCAACTATTTAACCAATATTTTAACGAAAATTGAATATGAGAAGTTATCACATTCATATTATTAAGTTATTACAATTTTGGTTAGTACGAAATTCCCCAACCCTGACAATTAATATTCCCAATATTCCATGTATTTCTTTTCACTTTTTCCAGAGCCATCGGCTGCTGATAACTAAAGCTTTTTTGTTATTTATGTTCAAGTAATTGAATTTAGTTTTCAATTTACAATGAACATGTAAACAAGTGCGCGTGCCCTCGCAACGTTTTAAATTAATGTATGAATTTCTATTTTAATAGTGAACCTTCTGTTTATGTAAATTGTATTACAGGATGTTAATTTCCCAACAGGCTATAGGTTCAAATCTGCGAAACTGCAAATTATTTTTTATTTATTTTTATTTTTAATAAATGAACGTGATTGCATTCTATTTATTATTATTAATTTTTTTTTTTTTGAGAGTGGAATATTAAGAATATTTTTCATAGTCATTAAACCAGCAGAACGGATCAGTACTGATTTCGAGGCCGCTACGCCATCTCCTCAGCGTTCTTTGTTCAATTTTTCCACTTTTGCAAGTGGTGCTAGTTAGTAGGAATATCAACTATTTAACCAATATTTTAACGAAAATTGAATATGAGAAGTTATCACATTCATATTATTAAGTTATTACATTTTTGGTTAGTACGAAATTCCCCAACCCTGACAATTAATATTCCCAATATTCCATGTATTTCTTTTCGCTTTTTGCAGAGCCATCGGAAAATTTTATTTTTATTTTTAATAAATGAACGTGATTGCATTTTATTTATTAATTTTTTTTTTTTGAGAGTGGAATATAAAAAAATTTGTATACCAAACGCAAAATCGTGTGTTTCTACACTTGCAAATTCATAATTCAATCAAGCATAAACGTGCTTTTGAGAAAAGGTTATAAATTTTGTATTAAGAAGAAAACGTGTGTAAAGAAAAAAATGTTTGACAGTCAACAGTGATAAAACCAAAGCAGCAAAAAATTACCTAATCAGCTGTCGAGTTCACTTGTTATAAATTCGCCTTAGGCACATGTACTTACAAAGAATTTTAATATTCCAAGTTGCAGCAAATTACCCGCATTTTCACCTTGCATAAATTCGCCTTGATAGCAATTTTGGTGGTTTAAAATTTTTTTCTAAGGTACATCAATACGATTTTGAAATTAGAATTGAAACTTCAAAGCGAATTCGATAGCATAAATCTGTAACTTGCTTAAAATTTATGGGATATTACAACATAAATTTGGTGATAATTTCTATGTAAGCCCCGGTCCAAATTTACAATTTTTGCTGCAGCAATTCTTGAAAGAAGAGCGAAAAATTGCTAGAAATGGTATTTATTTCTATTTCACCACTCTCACACAAAATAAAAAGTTTATAGTGCGGGCCGGGAGCAGTATAAAATATTTATCTATATGAATACTAGGTTGTCGCCCTGAAACATATGTATATATGAGATGTCACAAGAGGCCATACATACAAATGTAAATGTAATAATTGAAACGAAAAACAAAATGTAGGTAGGCCAAAATATTTAGTGATATAAATTACCCGCTGTAGATTAACATCTTTTGGCCCTATTTATTTAGTAGATGAGGATCAAAAACTCTTAATTATCTCAATCACTAAGAATTACTTCATAATGGTGAGAAAATTAAAAGAAATAAATTTCTTCTTTTTAGAGAAGAGAAATAGGGATATTCAAAGCTGCACTATGAGGTACAGACTATAGAACAAATTTCTGTTGTTTGACGCTGTGAAACACAAAAAACTCTGCGGTTGAGTGACAGTCAGCTCCATATTGCCTTTTAGCGAGTACCAAAAACTTCAGTCAAAGGTTCAATTTGTAGCATTAACATATAATCTATTATTTTTAGAATTAATGGTTTTTAATCTAATTCATTGATCAATAAAGCTAGTCCAATCTTTTTTATATATCATGCTGTTTTGACATTTGACAAATATTTTATTACAACTCACTTTATATGTGGTTGTTGATCTATTTTTTATATAAACAAAACTTGTAAAATTGTTGAAGCAAAATGTTTAAAAAAGTCAAACTTTAACCGAACTGATTAATAAATGTTGATATACTTTGGCCACACTTTTCAGGGTTCATTTGTTGACATTTGAAGAGTATTTATCAAACACTAATTCTTACGCTGAGGTTACACGTTCAACATTTTCTTTCAAGTTTTCCACGCAGACTGGTTGGCAATAGTCAGCTATTTTAAAGGCTGTGAAGTAGGTTGCATGTAATTGTTGTATCAAATTTTAGATTAATGCATTAGTAAAATATGTGTGTATTAAAACTTGAAAGGCAAAACTTGATCGTGTAACCCCCAAGTTAGATATGTAAAAGACTCAGGCATGTATTCATATACATATGTATTGTAGGTCCGCTTTTACAATAGTGATATTCAAAGGCACACATGTTTTCAATTCTCTTTTGGTTTTGCCATTTGCTTTTGCAATCATTTAATTAATAAACAGACAGATTGGAATGCTTACTTGATCTTTGTGTGTATATTGCGAAAAGTGGGAGAGAGTAACGCAAAATATTCAGTACAGAGAGTTATCTACTACACTCTTTACCACTTTAACCCCTTATCTACAAATAGAATCTGTCTGCCCATCAATTTCTCGTTTGTAAATGCAGACTTGGCAACTTCTGACATCATGACAGTTGTTTACAATAATCAGAAGCTGAATAAATATACATTTTGAGTATATATAGACGGAAAATCGTTGGTATGATTGTTAGTATAAAACACACTTGAAATTTATTTTCTTACATGAAAATATTTATGGGTATATTGGTGTTTAATTTACAACAAAACTAGCATAATTTTTTACGGGACACCATCTGCACCAATCTTCCAAAACCGCACATTGGTAGCTCTGTAAAACAGGGCGAATTAGTTCATTTTGAAGTTCTATAACCGTCTCTTTTTCTCTTAAGAAAACAATGAACTGAGCTGAACGAAAAAACACTGGTCCAAATTTAGCCGACTTGGGCTGCCACTTAAAAGTATACATTGGAATAAAATCATAATCCCTGAAGATTCCGGTAAATTCAAACGAAACGGTTATACTATACAATATATTTAATTATTGAATGTATTGGAAAAAGTGAAATGGATTTTGAGTTTTCTTATTTATTGCACAACAAAAAAAAATTCAATGTTATATGAAATGTACTGACAGTACTGTTTTCATATCGCCTATAGGTTGTGCTGATATATTATTGGAAGTTGTGTCATATATATATATAACTATTGTGTATTGGTAAAAAGGCATATACAACATTTTGTACATATAATGGATGGGCCGCTTTGATAAAAACATATATTCAGTATATTAAGACAAGAGTTGTGGTTGCATTTTTTACTTAAGTATATTCATTTATTGTCAAAGTATTGTATTTTCGGTCCGTTTATTAATTTTAAATATATAAGAAGATACATATGTATGGGTAAGCTAGATACAACTTTAAAAGACAATTAAAAAAACTTGCACCTAACTATTACCATATTGTCAAGTTGTACCTTTAAATAGAGAGAGTGGCACCCTTTTTGTATATTTTCAAATCGATTTATCTGGCAACTACATGAGAACCCACGCTACATTAACAACGGTACAGTTTGGGTCTAAATTTATCAAAAGTGTACGCAGAAATATAGAAGCTGTATTAGTCAAATGTCAAAATCCATACGAAAAATATTTTTCGTAGCACTTGACAGAGTGTTAACTTCTAACCAAATTCGTCGTTGCAAAGACCCTCTGTTTGAAATATGTAGCTTAATCTTAATTTGTATTCTTATACGTATGTGTATGTACATGCACTGTGCTTTATCTGCCGATCGTGAAGTAATATTAAAATAAAAATTTCGTTGCGAGACAGAAAGTTCTAGATTTTTTCTGAAACCCGTTAATATATAGAGTAAGTATTATATTGATTTATATTATTTAAAATTAATGAAGCATTTATAGTATCTAAAAGTGGTAAGTAAAAACCTTGGCTCTATTTAAGCAAAATTGCTTGTTTTATTTTAAAGTATGTTGTGTTGTCTTTTATTATTTTAAGTGATTGTGTTCTTATTCGATGTGAATCTATTTTATTATTCTACACATTTAATTTAGATTTTGTTCTTCATACAAAATATTTCTATTATTATCCAAAGGATGTCTAGATGTATGTACATATAAAGGTGTATAAAAATAAAATAGATTAATATCGAATAATAATTTTTTGTTGGGTTGGTTTTGTATTGGTTTCAAAGTCTTCTATGCTTATGCTAGTGTGATTTTGAAAAATAGTTTGTGAAATTCCTAATGCTTGGTTTTCACTATGTCATTTTTGTTGTCATATGGCGTCATCTATGTTTGCAGTCAGTTATGCAAACATAGATGACGCCATATGACAACCCGTTTTCATACAATTGCCAACAATTTGGACAATTTGACAACAAAAATGACATAGTGAAAACCAAGCAAAAGTGGAATTCTCAAATCACTTTTAAAAGTATGTATGTGCATAAGATTTGTAACTTTTCAAAACTGGTTGAAATCCAATGATGGTTTGGTATCGCACCAATGAAATGTATATTATTATGTATATCATTCTTAAGTCACTAAAAAATTTATATTTGGTTAATTTTCTAATTGTCCAATCCTAGAATCGATCTTTTTAAAACTTTTTTTATTTTAATTTATTTAATTTCGTTCTGAAACAAAATAGGTTTGATTCACAAACAAAAATCCAAAGATAGTGTGGTTACTAATACTAATAGTTATTTTATGCACCAAAACACAAAGCTTTAGTATTCTTTCCTGTGATCGAATTCTGAATTTTCAATACCGATTTTATTCTTTATAAAGAAGCATAAAGTAGTTCCAATTACCATAAAAACTATATTTATTTAAGTTTAGGGTCAATAATTATACAAATTATAATTTGTATATACAATACTTAATTTTTTCCAATATTTCGCCACTTCTTGTGGCTTCTTCAGCGATATATAAAATTGTATTTTTCTTTAAATAAAGATTTTCTTTTTTTAATATTAGCACATACAATGAAAATTTACTTTACTATTTCACATATTGTTGTCTTAATATTACTAAAGAAATTTATTTGCTGGTGGTTAAGAAATGTCTATATGCATTTCATTGGTGCTTTACCAAATCATCGACCACAGTTTTGGTGATTTGGTAAAGCACAAATGAAATGCATATAGACATTAATTAACCACCAGCAAATAAATTTCACCATTAACACATTCAATCAAAACTTATTTGAAACATACTTTTTTCAATATGTATACAAACAAATATTTTTTAATAGTCAAAACGAAAAAATAAACTATGTTAAAATATATAAATATGTTTATATAAAACAAGCAAAAACAGTAATACATACATTCTAAAAATTTTTTAATTTCCGAATTTTTTCTGACAAATATATATAGGTATGAGCAACATTTGCTGTGTCTGCCCTAAAATTAATTATCTATAGAAACATTAATAATCTGTAACATTTCTTATATACATATATCTAAGTTTATAAATATTTTCTTTATTTAAAAGTGAAAAATTATTAAAATCTCTAAAATGGTTAAAATTTGCACGATGGGACACCAAAGCTGTGTTTTGTGATGAAATACTACTTCTATATCTTTCATCTGATCTATGACCAGCTAGTCTAGTTTTAAATTTATTTTAGTTGTACATACATATACCTTATCACAATTTTCATTATCATTCGCTAATATATTTGATCTTTCCATAAATTGAACTTTATATATTGTGTTTCTAAATAATTTGTCTTCTGTTTCATATATCTTATGTGACATTTTATATATACGTACTATCATCATAGATTTCAGCTTCTTCTAATCTTTCTGACATATTTGATACATACATAAAGATTTTTAGATTTTTTTTTAAAGAAAAAATATTTACATTGCTACTGATATATCTGTATTGTCTTATAAATTTGAATTTTATAACAAATATATAAGGACTATTAGAAATACATTACTTGATAATAGTTTCCCTAATTACCTGATTTGCAAATTATTAAGACAATATAGATATAGCAGACATATGTATCAAAAATTTCAGAAAGATTAGAAGAAGGTGAAATCGATGATAATAGTTTGTGCATATATACGAGTACAATGGCACATACGATGTATGCAACAGTAGGCAAATTATTTAGCAACACAACTTTTAGAAAGATGAAATATAGTTTATCGAATGAAAATTGTGATAAAGTATATGTATGTACAAATGTATGTACAACTAAAAATAAAATTAAAACTAGATTAGCTGGTCATAGATCAGATGAAAGATATAGAAGTAGTATTTCATCACAAAACACAGCTTTGTTGTCCCATCGTGTAAATTTAAATTATTTTCCAGATTTTAATAATTTTTCACTTTTAAATAAAAATATTTATAAACTTATATATATATATATTAGAAATGTTACAGATTATTAATGTTGCAATAGATAAGATTTTAGGACAAATACAGTAAATGTTGCTCATACATATAGATTTTTGCTAGAGAAAATCGGAAATTAAAAATTTTTTAGAATTAATTAATGGTTTTGATTGTTTTATATAAACATATTTACTTATTTTAAAATTGTCTATATTTTCGTTTTGCTATTAAACAATTTTTGTTTGTATTTATACTTATATAACATATATCAAAAATATTATGTTTCAAATAATTTTTGATTGTATGTTTTAAAATTGAAAAAAAGAAAAATTTAATTAAAAAAAAACACAATTTTGTATATCCCTGAAGAAGCCACACAAAGAAGTTTGAAAATATTGGAAAAAATAAATATTTTTATATAAAAATAATAGGCTTTAAACGTAAATACATAAAATATATATCAGTTAAAACGGTCGAAGAAATCTTTGAAACATAACAGCTATTGAAACAAAAAATTGTCTGTATATCAAGAATATGAAAAAATTTGGTATATTAATTTTTTCGTTTCCTTTGTATTCTCTTATTAAAACGTTTTGGAGTAAAGGAACACTTTCTATCAACAATAGTAACAAAATGAATGTAAACAACGTTCAATGAATGAACAGATCTTATATTAATTTTTTTTTTTTGGCAAAATAAAGGCCTTAACGTAAAGCACCTTGATTACTGTATGAAATTTCTTAAAATCTTACTACAAATTTAGATATATCAGAATTGTATGTTTGCTTTGTGTTTCTAAAGGTAAAGCAGCGAAATATCCCTCGTAAAATAAAACAGGGAAATATATTCCAAAAAGAATATTTGTTCTTGATCAGGTATGAAATCTAAGACAATGTAGCCAAGTCGATCCGTTCGTCTATCTGTGGAAATCACTATTCAGTTCAAACTAAAGGATCCAGACCCTTAAAATTTAGTATATATAAGTTGTAAATAGGCTGAATTGGCAAAAAACAGTTCTCACAAGAATAGCAGGCCCAATCTCTAAGAAACAATATAATTTTTTAAGGTTTTTTTTTTTTTTTTGTAATTTTGTTAAGTAATGATGCATATATTTTTAAGTCAAAGAAGGTTCAAATTGTTGATCTTGAAGCAAGAGGAGCAAACAAATTAATTTTTGAACACAGCCCTTTTTAGTGGGCATTGACCTAAATAGTGTAAATATTTAACAAATTGTATTACTTAATCACACATTCTTTAAACATTTCTTTTTTACGCTGACAAAGCTGAGATGTTCTCTGGCTTTTTTCTGACCTTCCCATGTACTTATATCTTGTTTATTTGTTTCAAACTGTTCTTAAAGAAATAGTCAATATGATCACAAGAACCATGCACTTATATACATACATAATTAAGTTTAAGATAATCGTATTTAGGTTACTAAAAATGCAGATTTATTCATTTTATATTGGCATGTACATAAGTAATGATCGGTTATTGGAAGAGAAATTTAATACTGTATGAATTTATTATATTTTTTAATTTACATACTAAGCACTGAGGTTAATTTTTATAAAAAATTAATATATATAAAAATTCCAATATTTCGTCGCACTTTGTGTAACTTCCTCAGGGAAATTATATAAATGAATTAATTAATAACATTTTTACAAAACTGTCGTAAAAAGACAAAATTATTTGAAGTAAGAAAATATTTTTTTAAAAAAAACCATTTTCCAACACAACAAAAAGCTTAATATTAAAAACAGTATTTTTTATAAAAACATATTTTTAAAAATGTCTTATATGTATAGATACTACATATAATACACTTTTTTTTAAACTAAATGTCTGTGATTCTGACCATACTATCTGTACAGTATCTGCTTATAGATAACTCTATTTAATTTGTAGCATTTGTAACATACATATGTATATCCTCTTATATAACTCTCTTCTGTATTTATTATTAATGCATTTTCAAAATCAGGATAATATTTATATTTAGAGCATTAATTTACTAAATTGTTTTTTGTGCTGATATTATATGTCTATATCTGACTTGATCTATATCCAGCCATTTTAGTTTTCAGTTTATTTTCAGAAGTACCTATATATATCTCGTTACATATTTCATTTTTCCATTACAAGGCTTTTGTAAACTATGTTGGACTTCTCAAACTTTTGTATTTTGTCTTTCATACTACTAAACAATCTACCTAATGTATTATAAGTTTTATATGCCATTTTATAGTTATTTTTATCGTTTTTTATACCCTCCATGTCCGTCCGTCTGTCTTTGAAATCACGATTCGGCGCAAACGAAAAAAGCCAGAACCTTGAAATTTAGTACGAGGTGGGCCGAACCGGGCCAGAGGCAAATGAATTTCCCTAAGAAGAACTATGTCAACCCAAAAAATACTATAATTTTCGAAGTTTTTTGTAATTTTGTTGGGCAAATGATATACTATAATTCAAAGAAAGTCCCCAAAGCATTGAACTTAGGACCTTAAAACAAAAAAAAAGTAATTTTTGAACCCCGCCTTCTTAAGTGAGCGTTAAAGTAACATATTACATGGAAAAATAATTCAAATATTGAACAACCTGTTCTAATTAAACCAAACTCTAAAAAAATTTGAAGTCAAAGAAGGTCATAAGCGTTGAAATTGTGGCCAGAAAATTTAAAAAAATTAAATTTTGGACCCTGCCCCTTTAGTAGGCGTTTTTGTAACATATTACATGGAAAAATAATACAAATATTAAACAACCTGTACTAATTATGCCATCAATACTTAAAAAGTAAATTTTTAAGTGTTTATGACGACTGGAGCTGTCCTCTGATTTTTGTCTGCTCTAACCCTGCCCCGATTCAAACCCTAAATTACCCTACCAAAAAATTTTTCTTTTTATTAAATAGTTTACAAATTTAATTTTTAGAGTTATATGACCTAACTGAGTTCTTATATTATTTTTCTGTGCCCTATCCCGCTCGTTTAACCCCTAATTGACCCTAAAAAATGTTTTTTTTATCAAATAGCCTAAAAATTTTTTTCTTAGGGTCTTATGAAAAAACTAAGCTGTTCTCTGATATCCGTCCACACTACTTCCTTAGCACTTACCACAAAACATTTACTTGTTCATTTATTACGGGAAATGTGAGATATATCCGACACGGCCCTTCCTAGAGTGACCCGATAGAATAGCGGTTTTGGTTACTAAATATTAGGAGGGTATTTAAGGTTCGACCTGGTCGAATATAATGTTGTTACTTGTTAATATTAAGCTTTTTGCTGTGTTGGAAAATGTTTTTGTTAAAAAATAATTTCTTACTTTAGATAATTTTTTCTTTTTATGACACTTTTGTTAAAAATTGAATAATTAATTCAGATATATAATTTCCGTGAAGTTACACAAAGTGTGACGAAATATTGGAATCGTAAAATAATACTTTAATACATTTCAGGAAAATTTCGAAATATTTTAGTTTTTATGAAACCTGTATTAATTATTCATAAGACAGTTTCAAACTATCATACAAACACCTCGGCACATCAAGACTTTATTTTCTTTCAGAATTAAAACCTTTGTATTAATGTAAAATTGTTTTAAAAGGCTGCAAAATAACATAGTTTAGCAATAAATTTTTTTAATATTCTTATATTATGTTTAGATGATAAGTTAAAACTACTTAGCGAAAAACGAAAACGGGAACATCGGTTGTCCAAATCATCAAAGTCGAAAGATAATAGTTTGCGTCCAAATATTTCTCCTCGCAATAATAATACAACTCATGATAAAACAATGCCAGAAACTATTGCCAATGTTAATACAAGAAAACATCAGCCTAATTATAAAAAAAAAGTAAATGAAAATGAAATCATGTCCAATGAAGATATTGAGAACACATCATCTTTTGATGTGAGTAAAGAAATGTCTGAAAATACATTTCAGGAAAATGATACTGAATCTTCTGATGTTACTATAAGTAAACGTATGCTGTTCCGTTCTGAAACTATATCAACTCTTGGCTTGCATTCTAGTGACATCAATAAACTTTCGGATAATAATAAATTTTCAAAGTTGTCAATCCATTCAAATTATAATATTCATGTATCGGAAAATATATCCACAGCAACTAGCAACTTTCAGAGTGTAACAATATCCGATAATAATATAAGTCCACTATACGAAGTTGGCAGCTACGCTTCAAAACATATTTGTACTATTGAAAATACTATAAATTCGTCTCCGAATGTTATTCAAAGAATCGTTCCTTACTCTGATTCTGATACCTCAATAATATCTGATACTATTTCACCAGCTAAAACCTCTATAAGTTGCTCCAACATCAGTAAATGTGATACTAATACATCAATATTGCTCCCGGACTCACTAAATAATACCACAATACCATCTGAAATTTCTTTTATGTGCGATACAATTTCGCAAATTAGTTCATCTTCAAGTACTAACTTTATAAGGTATGATAATACCAAATCATTACTATTGCCTACCGGAGATAATGCAAAAAAATATTATACAGGAAAATATGTCGATAAGACTGATTTTTCAAATAATGCTAAATACTTGCTAAATGAAACATCGTTATATAACAATGTTTATTCTAGTACGAGAATATCAGAAAATACTTTGAATTCGGGAAGTTTTCATGAAACAAGATCGGTATGTGAGGATAGAAGTTCAATTTCAGATTATATCCCGGAATTTTCATCCAGTAAAGATATATTGTCCAACTCTGCAAATCGAGACGATTCTGTTAACGTAATAGATATGCCACTTAACGTGGAAGAAATCAGTGTTCCTTATTCGAAATCAAAACTTAAAAGGCACTTTTGCATTTTCTGTAAGAAATTACAATGTGCTATAGGAAGGCATTTGCTTTTAAAGCACAAGCAGGAAGTGGAGGTTAAGAAAGCTTTAGATTTACCAAAAAAAAGTAAGGAACGTTTAAAAATCATATCTACGTTACGAAAACAAGAGGATTTTGAGCACAATACGTCAGCAAATCACAATACCGGAGTTTTAATTGTAAGCCGTCGGCAACAGAGTAAATTCAAAAATAACGCTGATGACTACGTTTGTTGCAAGAAGTGCAAAGGTTTCTTTTCTAAAAAAACACTCCGAATACACGCAGCAGGTTGCATCAAGTCAAAAAACAAAAAAACAAACTTAATCGAAAGCCGAAGATTAACACAGTACATTCATCCCGTAGCCAACAATACTTTAAGGACAAAAATATTCCCTGTTTTGAGAAATGATGACATATCAAGAGCAATACGGTATGATAAGCTAGTTATTAAGTTCGGTAATAAATTAGCGGAGAAGTATGCCCCCTTGCACCAACATGATATGATTCGTCCTAATTTGCGCGTACTAGGTCGTTTCATGATTGAAATAAAAAGACTTGATACCGATATAAAGGAGTTAAAAGAAATTTTTAACCCCAATGTTTTCGACAAGTGCATTGTAGCCCTTCGCAATGTTGCTGGTTGGAATGAAGAGAAAATGTGGTTTAATGCACCCGCAGTTGCCCAAAATCTAACTTCGTTAATAAAAAAATGTGGGAAAAAGCAAAGAGCTGAATATATAAAGGAACATGCCAAAGATTTAATATCGGAATTGAACAATTTTTTATTATTGTGGGAGGAAGAAATTCCAACGGTTATTAATAGGAAAGCAGTTGAAGATCAAACTAATAAAAAGATAATAAAAAAAGTTATCTTACCTTCAAAAGAAGATATAAAAAAATTGTATAACCACTTAAAAGAAAAAATTGCTGCTGCTATCGAGGAACTTTCTCAAAAATTTTCTATTTCTAGTTGGATTAAATTACTTCAAGCAACACTAGTTTTTATACAAGTATTTAATCGGAGAAGAGCTGGGGAAATTGAACGTCTCACTACTGAAAATTTTGCCAATAAAGAAATAATTACCGATAGCATTGACAAAGATGTTTTAAAGAACTATTCATTAAACTCCATACATTTTGCAAAGCAGTTTGTTAGAATCACGTTGCGTGGTAAACTTGGTAGAACTGTCAGCGTTTTGTTGTGTCCTATGTGCATAAAAGCAGTTGATCTTATTTTGAAATTTAGAGTAGATGCAGGGATAACTCCGGATAACAATTACATATTTAGTAAGACAACTAATTCCAATCTAACGAAACCATACTACCGTGCGTGTCCATTGCTAAAGATGTTTTCGGAAGAGTGTGGGGCCCAAATTCCGGAAAGTTTGAGAGGAACCACATTGCGTAAACATATAGCGACTTATATGTCGATGCTAAATATTGAAGAGGCAACGGTAGAGAGACTTGCCAATTTCATGGGCCATCATAAACATACACAAAAATATTTACAGACAGTCTATTCCGGTCGCTGAGATCGCATGTGTGTCAAAACTTTTGACGGTTGCGGTAGGAAATGAAGTAGACGATGAAGAAGATGCAGCAGAACTTGATGAAGAGGAAACCCATGGTCTGAATGACAGCTTATTTGAAACGCGCAAAGATTCCAGTTCATCGTCTAGCAGAAAACGTAGAAGCAGTAAGTAATAACGAAGAAATATACAGACTATGCTGAACATACGTAAAATCAATGGTATAGAACTTATTAATGAGTTTTTGCAATTTTTCCATTTGCTTAATTTTTTTATCAATAATCAGTCTTGTGAGTAAATTGTTTAAATTGGGCAAAACGTACTCAACTACTGAATTTTACTCCAAAACGAAACAAAAAGATCTATTATACTGCTCAGCAGGAAAGTTCTTCTTTAAATAAAAGTATTTGGACTATATGCATTTTGATGCGATAAACTCAAATCCGTTTTCAGGTCGAAATTTTTTTTTTTGGGCGTGGAAAAATTTTGCCTCTTAATTACTCAGGTACGAAGACATATTCCGCCCCAACTAGAGAAAGGTTTATTTAATTTTCAAAAATAAAACACCAAGATGCGTATGAAGATTATATATCATTTATTTCAACAAAATTTTTATTCTATCTCTTATCGTTTTGGAATTGTTCAAAAGTTAAAAACGAAAATTTTTTTTCGAAAATTCTTTCTTGTTTTTCATAGCGTAAAAATGCTAAAACAAGAAGGAAAAAACAAATATTTTACATGTTAAATATTTTTCTGAAAACTACATATCTCAAGAACAATATAACATACAATTAATGACAATCGATTAAGAAACGTGGGTTTTATTTTCAATTTACCGGAGGTATCCAATATTGATCAAACATGCGTAATGCAGCCATGGAACTAAAAGACAAGGGAATTTTGCATAGCTCTTAAAATTAAAAATTTCTTTGTATGTAATTCATGAAACGGTTTCATCTGCAATGAAAAATTCAAATATGTTCTGCCAACAGAAATATTTAAAATAACGTAAAGGTTTTGCTAGTAAATAATGAATGATTTTTATTTCAGAAAAAGGATCCAAATAAAAAGTAGGCATATTTTGTTTAATTAATATTTCTTTTCAATTGGAGCTTCTCGACCAACAACAATCTTTAAGCATTCCTTATGATGGCTTTCTATTATAACGCTTCTCTATACGTAGCATATCTTGGTAAAATCTATCACCATGTTCATCTGATGCAGCACTAAAGTTTTCGTAAAAATATCCAGATGCGATTCCAAAAAAATAACTTAAAGAGACATATAACATTTTTGGGCCTTATAGGTAGCAAGCAGCTCTTCAATGATTTCATGATAGTTTTCAGCTTGCCTAATTTGCAAAAAACTGGCTGACATTTCCGAAATCCGTCCGTGCTCTTTCATCCAAATCGTTTAATTTCGTTCTAAAGGCTGTTTACTTCACTAGCTCTCCTATTTGTGGACCTATAAATATGCCTTCTTTTACTTTTGCATCGGCGATTCTAGAAATTTTGCTCTGAATGTATAGAAATCCCTTATCATCGTTGCTAATTGCTTTTCAAAATGTTTCATTAGGTCTAGCTTTATATGAAAAAGTGTTAGATGAATTCTTTGATGAAAAATTTGATCAAATACAGAGCACATTCTAATTTCGAAACCATAAAAAATTCCCTTGTCCGCTAATTCAATTACCTGGCCGTTAAGCTATTGACATAGGTATGTAAAGTTGTCTGCATTACGCATATTTGATCAATATTGGGTACCCACGGTAAATTGAGAATAAAATCCTCATTTCACAAGCGGTTTTTTTACACGTTATTTTGTTTTTGAGGTATGTAGCTTTTATAAAAATGTTTTACGTGTAAAATATTTGATTTTTTCTGTTAATTTTTGCGTTAGAAAAAAACAGTGTATTTTTGGAAAAACTTTGTTCGAATAAATAACATATAATTTTCCTACGCATCTTTTGGTATTTTATTTATGAAAATCGGGTAAGCCGTTCTCGAGTTAGGGTGGAATATGTCTTCGTAACTGCCAAATTTAGGGTAAAACATTTGCCACGCCCATAAAAAAATCTTGACCTAATGAAGAAAAACCGGAAACGGATTTGAATGTAGCGCATCAAAATCCACATAGATCACATAGTTTTATTTAATGGAGACAAAAAGTGATTTTTTTGCAGAGCAGTGTTATTTGTACGTATTTGATACCGAAAGCATATATAAGTTAATATCGCGCGCATAAGGTATTCATTTTTTCGTATGTTTTGGAGCTTTTAATTATTTAAATTTTAGCGTAACTAGCTGTTCTATGTTTCATTTTATAATTTACAAGTTTTATTTTCCTGTAGCGTCTCCATTTGGCAAAACAAAACGTTGCAGATGGACCACAGCTGAAAATAAGGCTATTTATTCTGTTTTTGGAGAGATAAAGAATTTAAAAAATCTTCCAAGTTTACAAGAATGCTTCAAAGCTATTCGCCAATCACCCGTCCTTTACAAGAGGACACCCCAGCAAACTAAAAGCTGGATAGACAATCAAAGAAGAAAAAGTAGGTTAATGATAATGTTTTCTAAAAGTATATGTAATCATAATATAACCTTTATTTCAGATACTGATTTGGATGCAACAATTTAACACAATTCAGATGTTTGAAGATCTAGCGTGGCGCCCACATCGACATACTTATACATATCTAATACTACAATGAATTCAAAGCATTTATTACAAATATTAATGACTACAAGTACAAATACCTTAACTGAAATAATTGCAACTTAGAGGAGAAGGCAAAAGCCTTACAAACTGTATTGATCATAATAGAAACTGCAATTATGAACATACAAAATCATTTTGATGAATTATAAAACTTAGGGATTAGTTTTTAGCATATTCAATTAATAATTTAAATGAACTCAATCGTCGGAATTATTTCCTATAACATGTGTTTGACTATTTCGCGCATCAAAAAATGTTTTTGTGATACATATTAGAATGCGAGTATGTTGGAGCTCACCAAATATTTCGTTCATTTAGAAACAGTACCTTACTATTGGTAAAGTATCGTATTATGTTATATTTGTATTTCCTGAAAACTATATCTAGTGAAATGTCCGTAATATTTTGTATGTATGTATATAATATATCAACATGTGTAATATATAGTTGAAGCTGTAATCGTTTAAATTAAATCATTAATTTTATTTATATATGGAACCCATAACAAATTTGTAAAAGTTATAGTTTTTTCTTTCATAGAATTTTCAATATGCAAGCATAAGTCAGAGATATTTTAAATATTGTCTTTGGTAAAGATGTGTTATAAAAGCAAAAACAAGTTTTAAACAATATTTTTATTTCTGTTTATACAAATAGCGCTACGTTGCCATAATTTAGACAATTATATACAAAGATGAATGTGTATGTATGTAGTTTATGCACATATGAATATATTTTTGATTGTTCCTTTAAAAAGATCTCAAATATATTATTAAAACCATTGATGTACTTGAAAATTAACCAGTTTTGAAAAAAAAATTGTTAAATAAAGACATTTTCTATGTACGTACGCACATGTAATATGAATTTTTTTCAAGCTGTCTGCAACAACCTATCTATCAATCATATGTATATATTTACTTGTTATCAAACAATTATAAACGAATAAAAATTATAATATACTATATATAATATTAACGGTTATGTTTTATTTTAAAAATTATATTTAAATCGTTACTTCCTGTGTTTTATTTTTCGCTTAGAAAGTAAAACTTATTTTCCAAGTTTTATTGATTCTTCGGAATTTTAAAGTAATTTTTTGATTTTTATTTATTCCTTACAAAATAAGATATATCTTGATTATCGTTTATTGCTATTGTTTATTGCTTATTTTTTGAAACTTATATCTTATGGATTTAATAGCATGTATTTGTGCGTCTTTTAACAATTCCTCTTCGTAAAATCGCTATAAGAGAATGAATACATAAATAAAAATCATGATATAGCTTTTGTTTTCTTAAGAATATATAATTATGCAATAATTATATATTCTTACCCGTGTGACTATATTTATATATAACAAAGCTGAGAAACGCGATTTAAATAGTTCTAAAAAGTCTGAATAAAGAAGATTTATGCCAAAAATGCAGATACGAGTCCATATGTACATATTTTCGTAGTAAATTTTCCTTAACTACATTTTTTCTAGCCTAAATAGAGAAACCTATCCTGACTAACATAAAAAGTGTGTCTTCAAATAGGTAAGGTTAGGATCCACAAGCCACCAGATTTGATTAAAAATACCAGCATCAATGTGCCTATCAATAACCCGTTTGATTATGTTGATATTATAAGTTACATATATCACCTATACTATGAATGTTTTGATATAAAAACTTTTTAAAACTTCTACAACAATATCTATCTACCTGGTAAATATTTCATCACATTCTTCTGAGCTAGACTAAAACTCATTATCAGTGGTATAAAAAACTTCATCAAACTAAGAGATCCTTATTTAAATCAAAACGTTGTCAACAATTACTTTATATTTTTAATCCACATATGGTGTAGAGAATTGAGACCATGATATATAACCTAAATATGTTCATAATTTTAACTGTAATTATATATAGTATATACCACCGCCCATAAACTATTATCTGATAAACAGATATATTTTTAAATAAACATTAAGGTGTTATTGACAAAGAAACAAATTTGTGTTCTTTAATTCCTCTATTATTTCAAAAAAAAAACTTTAAATTGTATTGCTCAGAAAATGTCTTTTGCTTTTTCAATTTCTAATACCGATGCACTTCTTTCAAATATGTATAAAATACTTATAGTTGGTTACTTTTGTGTACCAATATGAGTTCTTTTTTTATTTTTAGTTCCAATTTCATTCTTCCTGAAGCAAAAATATTAAGTTTTACTTAAAAAAAATCCATAAACTAATAACCTATTTGATTACTTTCATGTTCAAAAATAGTTTCATACCCTGTAATCTTTTAAAATGTCAAATTTATCCTTTCTTATATATAAAATACGTTTAATTCAAAATATATAATATTGGTAACTTTTTCCGCTACTTTTGTGTAAAAAAAGCAAATAGATTGCCCAACCCTGGAATCGAGTTCTGGATTTTTATACCAATTTATTTCTTTTTGACTTTTAAAAGAGGTTTAGTTCAAAAAAAACCAAAGTCAAGAACTTAGTTATATACTTTTAAGTAGAAAAATTTCGATTTTCCAACGCTAATATCGAATTTTATATGTTAAGTTGTTTTTCTGAAGTATAAAATAGATATAATACACTAAAAACCAAAACTAATTGTTAAATAAGACGGTTATAAGCATGAACTATTTTTTATGAATTCCGCCTTAAAATTATATCATTACCAACAAATCAAGGTAAATGCAGTTTAAAAAATGCTAGTATGATCACACTGGTGCTTATACAACAAAAATTTAAAGCTGACACATTAAATGGCGCCAGCTAACTACATACACATCCAAGCCAATACGATTTTCCATTTGAGCGCCGTTGCTAATTATGTCAAATGGCGTTAAAAAAATAACATTATCGACGTGGTATGGCAACCCATTATACGCATATTTTTATCTTAAAGTTGATATTTTATCCATTTAGATAAAGTCTATATACTTATGACAAAATAAAATAGAATTTATAAAAGTAGTGAAGTTATATGAAACAAAAATTTTAAAATTGAAAAATGTGTTTTCAAACTAACAAGTTTTTAAACTATGCGATTCATATGTGATTAGTTCAAAAACTGTTTTCAAAGTATGCAACTGTTTTCGTTTTATGCAACATGTAAAGTAAACGTTTTCAATCTATGCTTTGAGAATATATATATATATATATATATATATATATATATATATATATATATATATATAATTTTATACATATTACTTTTTAATAAAAATTAAAACAATGCATATATATACATATGTTTAAACAATGGTTCATTCATTCAAATGGTCAAGGGAATATTTGGGCACAAAGAATAAACGCTTATTATTTGTTTGTATGTATATGCGTAAATGAAATAAATTTGTAGATATTTATGTACGCATGAATATGTACATCTTATCACATTGCATAATGACCCACTTGCGCTAAATCCAGGAAAGCAAAAAAGCGGACTGTCATACAGACTCACCAATCGTCACATACACAGCTTGCCTGAGAGGCAGGCATTCCAATCGCCACTCAGAACACAAAAACACACACACTTAAACATAGCATAAATATTCATATTCTACAAAATACAGAAATTGCACTACCATCCATATCCCCAAATAAAATCCATCGATGATCGTCATGTATAAAATAAACAAAATATCAGTTTCAATATTTATGCAATAGTAAATGTGTTTCACAATGTCTTCAATATCAGAATAATCAAATTATTCCCCCACACTCCAGCATTGTACCCAAAACAGAAATAACTAAATTGCTGGACAAAATATCTTAAGTAAACACACACCAAAATTCAAAACAAGCAAAAAACAAAAGAAGAAATCTCATTCCAGCAAGAAGAAACGAAGCACAAACAATAGGGCCATCCATTTATACAACACTTTTGAAATATTGTACTTCCTAAAAAATGTTGTCAGATACTAAAAATTTTTTATTTTCTATTAGACCATAGCACACATGGACAGGCAGAATTCCTACGCTCACATATGGACTGACAAAAATTCTCACACTCACATACCGACGGACATGTATTCCCAAGGTCACATATGGAAAGATACAAAAACGTAAAAACGTTATAAAAACGTTATATTCGACCGGGTCGAATCTTAAATACCCTCCAAATATTTACTAAGTGAATTTAAAATGTTTAACTTGGTGGGACAGAGTTCCTTTATATAATGTCGTACGTCAACGCCCACTAAAGAGGGCGGGGTTCAAAAAATATACAATATCATGTTTTCCACAGACGAACGTATGGGCATTGCTAGACCGTCTTAGACTTCATCACTGATCAAGAATATATTTACTTTATGGGGTCCAATTCTCTTTGGAGGGTATAAAAACTGTATTTTGGGGGGGTCGCTCTGGCAAGGGCTGTGGGGGAAACATTTCACCTTTGTCATAACACTCTAAAAATAAATGCTTGGGATAATTATATACAAAATTAAAATTTCTTTTTTTTGATAGGGTCATTTAGAGGGCAAAGGGGGAGAGGGGGTAGGGCAGAAACAGGTAGACATAAAACTTTAAAAATAAATGCTTGGGATGAAATAAAAAAATTCTATTTATTTTTAATAGGGTCAGTTAGCGGGCAAAGGGGGGAGGAGGGGGTAGGGCAGCACAAACAGTCATAAAACTCTAAAGATAAATGGTTAGGATGATTATATACAAAATTTAAATTTTTTTTTTTTGTAGGGTCATTTAGGGGGCAAAGGAAGAGGGCGGGGGGTGGTAGGGCAGAAATCGGCAGTCATAAAACTCTAAAAATAAATGCTTGGGATGATTATATACAAAATTTAAAAAAAAAATTTTTTTGTAGGGTCATTTAGGAGGCGATGGTGAAGGAGGGGGTAGGGCAGAGATGTACCAGGTTTCGTCTCAGCTTCGTCATTCAAGCTTAAAAATATTATTTTTAAGGAATGAAGGCTTAAGTAAAACAATTTGTTAAATTGTTATGCTATTTTTGCCTATAATAACGCCCACTAAAGTGTAAAAATAATATAAAAATAAAATAAAAAAATATTTTTATTTTATTTAATGGCTCCAAGTTTAAGGCGTTGGACCGTATTTGACATAAAAATATATCATTTGCTTAACAAAATAACCAAAAAACTTTAAAAATTATGTTGTTTTTTCTGGGTTGGTTTAGTTCTTCTTAGGGGAACGTTTTCTCCTCTTGCCCGATTTAGCCCATCTTCGAACTTAACCTGCTCTAAGCTTCAAAGTATATTTATGCCAAATTTCAAGAGTCTAGCTCTTTTCGTTTGGACTGAATCGTGATTTTCGCAGACGGAAGGACGGACGGAAGGATGGACATGCTCAGTTCGTCTTAGATTTCATCACTGATCAAGAATATATATACTTTATGGGGTCTGAGATGGATATTTCGATGCGTTACAAACGGAATGACAAAGTGAATATACCCTCCAAATTCTTTTTTGGAGGGTATAAAAATAAAAATAAATCGAACTTTATGGAGCCAAAAATGGTTGCTTTGACGGGACTCTGGGCAAGGTTTCGCTTCAATGGTTCTGAAAGCGCTACGCTTAGAAGATCTAAAAGCGTTTCAAAGTTTCTGTAGGGTGTCGTATAAGTCGTTTTATGAATTATTGGAAAAAGTATCTCCTTTTATTTCAAAACAGAATACTGGAATGCGTGAAGCCATTTCACCTAGTGCAAGGTGATACCAATTGTTTGTGGATATTGCGACTAAAATATAATAATAATAATACATTTTCTATTCAGACTACTTTTAACTTTGAGATTTCTGGCCACTGGAGAAAAATTTTGCAGTTGTCATATGGGTTTCGGATTTCTGCATCGTCCATAGGTATAATCATCCCGGAAACCATCGAAGTCATTTACAAAACTTTAAGATACGATTTTTTGAAAGTGTGTATAAATTGTATGATGTACATTTGCTTTTCCGAAAAAATGTACATGTGTTTTTCAGGTTCACCAAAATAAAAATGAATGGAAAAAGATTGCTGATGAGTCTGAACGAAAATGGAATTTTCCTTTTTGCTTGGGAGCTAAAGGTAGCATTTACGTAGTGTTTTTATTAACTATTATTACTCTTCTTTTTTATATATGCAGATAGCAAGCATATCGCTATCAGGAGCAGAAAGGAATAAGGATCGTTTTATTATAATTATAAAGGGTTTCATAGCGTGATTCTGTTGGCTATTGTGGACTCTAATTATAATTTCTTATATGTAAACATTGGGTCAAATAACGCAGCTGTTTTCAACGAATCATCCCTATGCAAAGGCATTAAAAATAATATTTTTGATTTTCCCCCGGAGTCTCCTCTGCCTGGCACTCAGCAGAAGGTACCATTTGTGTTTGTTGCCGAGGACGCGTTTCGTTTGACATCTAGAATTTTAAAGCCATACGGGGAAAGATCTACAAATTCTAATAAAATTTTCAATTACCGATTAAGCAGAGCACGTCGAGTAGTTGAAAATGCCCTCGGAATTTTAGCTAACAAGTTTCAAATATTTCAAAGGGAAATCGACTTATCCTTTGAAAAAGTAGAGAAACTTACATTGGCTGCATGCACCTTGCAGAATTTTATTCGCACACGAGATGGCATTGACGCGGCGTTTTTGGATTCCGAGAACACAAGCTCTATAAGTTTTGAAAATGGAACTAGGCGAAATGAAGTTTCTCCGACTGATATGGAAAGATGCCATGGAAATCGCTCGGGTGATGAAGCCAGTAAAGTGAGAGATTTGTATTCGGAATACTTTAACGCAAAGGGATCAGTCGCTTGGCAAATTGAAGCGGTGCAAAAATTCAATTTTTAAATTCCAAAATAACATACAACAGTACGAGTCAAATAAAACCAAATTGAATTATTTTAAAATTGTTATTTATAATATTTGTAAAAAGTTTATTTATTATTTTCCATAAATTTTATATATTAAACAGAAATAAGTTTTTACTGCAGTAATATTTTATTAAAATATTCATTTTAGTTTAACTCAAAGGTACAATAAAGGTACATACTATGTAGGTTAGCAGGTTGCTGGTGAAAGAAAAAACAGAGACCAGCGCACTTGGATCCAATTATTTTGATCCCTTTGTGACACGTGTATTTAAGAGGATTGAAAAGATAAGGAAAGAGGAAGAACTAGGGATAGTCGAAAGTTAAGGTAAGAAGGATAGTAAGGAAGAAGATGGGATACATAAACCAAGAGTTGTGGTCGTGCATACACGCCCCAGGTGAGTCAGGTGCCGAACCAGCCACTGCTCCTAATAAAGAGACTCAGGTATCTCAGTTCGATCTCCGATATCTCCGAAATGTCTCCAAAGCGTGCCTTGCCCAGAGACTGTAGGCGCTGCTCCTCCAGAGCAGGACAGAAGCAGGGGAGGTGTGCAATGCTTTCCTCCTCCTCCTCATCATTGCAACTGGAGCAGTAGTCGTTATAGGGGAGCCCCATGCGTCTGGCATGGATCCCAAAGGTGCAGTGACCAGTAAGTGTGGCCACTATATTACGTAGATGACCTCTTGCGAAGTTCAAAAGATCCTTCGTCCTCCTAGAGTCTAGGCGGGGCCATAAGACTCTTGATATCTCGCAAGTGGATTCTCTGAACCACCTGTCCTGAGCCAATTCGAATAGTGCAACATCAAAGCAAGATGAGAGTGGAATCCCACTTAGTTGGTCAATGTCGGCTTCCTGAAGTGTGGTTCCTCTCACCGCCAGTTCATCCGCCTTAATGTTGCCCGTGGTGGTCCAATGTTCCGCACCCAGTTCAAGGTGATGCGTGAATGTTCCGCAAGTCCGTCAAGGGCTCCGCGGCATTCCTGGACAAGTAGGGATGTGCTATACACCCCCGTAAGAGACCTTATTGCAGCTTGACTGTCGGTAATGAATTGGATGTCCCTGTTCAATATCCGATAAAACCTTAGCCATAACGCTGCCCTTTTGATAGCAGATATTTCCGCCTGCAATACGCTACACTCATCCGGGAGTCTAAACGACATCTCGATTTCAAAGTCTGGAATAAAGACACGCCCACCGACCCTGCCGCCCCGTTTGGACCCGTCTGTAAAAATCTGTACGGATCCGTGCAGTGGGGAGAATACTTCTGCCAGAGAAAATTTAAATTTGCTACTGAGGTAGGGTACCGGAGTGCAGTAGTCGATAAGATGTGGTAGATTACACATCGTGTCCAAAATGCTAGCATGACCCCATGGTCTATGGGTCCATGCGCCTATTGTGTTCATTCTGACTGCAGTGCGTAGAGCCAGCTTCTTAGCAGTCAGGTCCGCCGGAAGTCAGCACAGCAAAAAGCGCCCTTGTTGGCGTCGTTCTAAGAGCACCCGTTATCATAAGTGCCATTCTGCGGAGAACCCTCTCCATGTAGGATCGGTTTCTCGCCACGTCCAGTGCTTTCCATCAGACCACAATACCATAGAATAGTATAGGTTTTATCACAGTCTCTAGTATCTAATTCACCCCCTTTGGGCTTATGCCCCAGGTCGGGCCAATGGCTTTCCTACAAACGTAAATTGCCATCGAAGCTTTCCTCACTCTTTCATGGTCATTAGAAGTCCATGATAGCTTACTATCAATCACAATACCCAAGTACTTGACTTTATCCGAGAGGTCCAGGGTAATGCCATTTAATTTTGGGTGGATGAATGAGGGATTCTTGTACCTTCTCGAGAAGAGTACCAGTTCCGTTTTTGTAGGGTTGACGCTGAGTCCGCATCTCAAACACCAATCGTTAACCCCTTTAAAAGCTGTCTCCAGCCTCCGTGACATAGT